>JAJUPC010000514.1:0-245052 GCA_023614405.1 Avena insularis | reverse complement strand
AAAGAACACACACATGCAATGACTCTAGTGGTTGATCCATGTGTGGTATGTGGAAATAACACACATGTAATGACTCTAGTGGTTGATCCATGTGTGGTATGTGGAAATAACACACATGCAATGATTGTAATGGATCCATCCGTGGTTTATGGAAAAGAACACACATGCAATGACCACTTGTTGATCCATATGTGGTTTGTGGAAATAACACACATGCAATAACTCTAGTATGGTTGATCCATGTGTGGTTTGTGGAAAGAACACACATGCAATGACAATGTTGATCAATGTGGTTTGTGGATAGAACACAGATGCAATGTCTCTAGTTCTAGTTTTAGGATAAGAACACACATGCAATGACTCTAGTGGGTCCACATGTGGTTTGTGAAAAGAACACACATGCAATGACAAGGTTGATCCATAAGTTGTTTGTGGAAAAGAACACACATGCAATGAGTCTAGTTGATCCATGTGTGGTTTGTGGAAAAGAACACACATGCAAGGACTCTAGTGCTGGTTTGTGGTTTTAGTATAAGAACAAACATGCAATGACTCTAGTGGTTGATCCATGTGTGGTTTATGGAGAGAACACACATGCAATGACTCTTGATCTATATGTGGTTTGTGGAAAGACACATGCAATGACCACTGGTGGATCCATGTGTGGTTTTCGGAAAAGAACACACATGCAATGACCACTGATTGATCCATATGTGGTTTGTGGAAAGAACACACATGCAATGATTCTAGTGTTGGTTTTAGTATAAGAACACACATGAAATGACTCTAGTGGTGGATGCATGTGGTTTGTGGAAAAGAACACACATGCAATGACTCTAGTGGTTGATCCATGTGTGGTTTGTGGAAATAACACATGAAGTGACTCTAGTGGTTGATCCATGTGTGGTTTGTCAAATAACACACATGCAATGACTTTATTTGTTCCATAAGTGGTTTATGGAAAAGAACACACATGCAATGACCACTGGTTGATCCATATGTGATTTGTGGAAGAACACACATGCAATAACTCTAGTGGTTATTCCATGTGTAGTATGGTTTTAGTATAAGAACAAACATGCAAGACTCTAGTGGTTGATCCATGTGTGGTTGTGGAAAGGACACATGCAATGACTGTTGATCCATATGTGGTTTGTGGAAAGAACACACATGCAATGACCACTGGTGGATCCATGTGTGGTTTGTGGAAAAGACCACACATGCAATGACCACTGGTTGATCCATGTGTGGTTTGTGGAAAGAACACACATGCAATGAATCTAGTGTTGGTTTTAGTATAAGAACACACATGCAATGACTCTAGTGGTTGATCCATGTTTGTTTGTGGAAATAACACACATGCAATGACTCTGGTTGATCCATATGTGGTATGTGGAAAGAACACACATGTAATAACCACTAGTGGATCCATGTGTGGTTTGTGGAAAAGAAAACACATGCAATGACTCTGGTTGATCCATGTGTGGTTTTTGATAATAACACACATGCAATGACTCTGGTTGATCCATATGTGGTTTGTGTAAAGAACACACTTGCAATGACCACTAGTGGATCCATGTGTGGTTTGTGGAAAAGAATACACATGCAATGACCACTGGTTGATCCATGTGTGGTTTGTGTAAAGAACACACATGCAATGACTCTAGTGTTGGTTTTAGTATAAGAACACACATGCAATGACTCTAGTGGTGGATCCAAGTGTGGTTTGTGGAAAAGAACACACACATGCAATGACTCTAGTGGTTGATCCATGTGTGGTTTGTGGAAATAACACACATGCAATGACTCTAGTGGTTGATCCATGTGTGGTATGTGGAAATAACACACATGCAATGACTGTAATGGATCCATCAGTGGTTTATGGAAAAGAACACACATGCAATGACCACTGGTTGATCCATATGTGGTTTGTGGAAATCACACACATGTTATAACTCTAGTATGGTTGATCCATGTGTAGTTCATGGAAAGAACACACATGCAATGACAGCGGTGGATCCATGTGTGGTTTGTGGATAGAACACACATGCAATGACTCTAGTTCTAGTTTTAGTATAAGAACACACATGCAATGACTCTAGTGGGTCCACATGTGGTTTGTGAAAAGAACACACATGCAATGACCACTGGTTGATCCATAAGTTGTTTGTGGAAAAGAACACACATGCAATGAGTCTAGTGGATCCATGTGTGGTTTGTGGAAAAGAACTCACATGCAATGACTCTAGTGCCGGTTTGTGGTTTTATTATAAGAACAAACATGCAATGACTCTAGTGGTTGATCCATGTGTGGTTTGTGGAAAGAACACACATGCAATGACTATGGTTGATCCATATGTGGTTTGTGGAAAGAACATACATGCAATGACCACTGGTGGATCCATGTGTGGTTTGTGGAAAAGAACACACATGCAATGACCACTGGTTGATCCATATGTGGTTTGTGGAAACAACACACATGCAATGACTCTAGTATTGGTTTTAGTATAAGAACACACATGCAATGACTCTAGTGGTGGATCCATGTGTGGTTTGTGGAAAAGAACACACATGCAATGGTTGTAGTGGTTGATCCATGTGTGGTTTGTGGAAATAACACACATGCAATGACTCTAGTGGTTGATCCATGTGTGGTTTGTGGAAATAACACACATGCAATGACTATAATGGATCCATAAGTGGTTTATGGAAAAGAACACACAAGCAATGACCACTGGTTGATCCATGTGGTTTGTGGAAAGAACACACATGCAATGACTCTACTGGTTGACCCATGTGTGGTTTGTGGAAAGAACACACATGCAATGACGGTGGTGGATCCATGTGTTGTTTGTGGATATAACACATGCAATTACTCTAGTGCTAGTTTTATTATAAGAACACACATGCAATGACTCTAGTGGGTACACATGTGGGTTGTGAAAAGAACAAACATGCAATGACCACATGTTGATCCATAAGTTGTTTGTGGAAAAGAACACATATGCAATGACTCTTGTTGATCCATATGTGGTTTGTAGAAAGAACACACATGCAATGACTCTAGTGCTGGTTTGTGGTTTTAGTATAAGAACAGACATGCAATGACTCTAGTGGTTGATCCATGTGTGGTTTGTGGAGAAACACACATGCAATGACTCTAGTTGATCTATATGTGGTTTGTGGAAAGAACACACATGCAATGACCACTGGTGGATCCATGTGTGGTTTGTGGAAAGAACTCACATGCAAAGACCACTGGTTGATCCATATGTGGTTTGTGGAAAGAACACACATGCAATGACTCTAGTATTGGTTTTAGTATAAGAACAGACATGCAATGACTCTAGTGGTGGATCCATGTGTGGTTTGTGGAGAGAACACACATGCAATGACTCTAGTGGTTGATCCATGTGTGGTATGTGGAAATAACACACATGCAATGACTGTAATGGATCCATCAGTGGTTTATGGAAAGAACACACATGCAATGACCACTGGTTTACCCATATGTGGTTTGTGGAAATAACACACATGCAATGACTCTAGTATGATCCATATGTGGTTTGTGGAAAGAACACACATGCAATGACCACTAGTGGATCCATGTGTGGTTTGTGGATAGAACACACATGCAATGACTCTAGTTCTAGTTTTAGTATAAGAACACACATGCAATAACTCTAGTGGGTCCACATGTGGTTTGTGGAAAGAACACACATGCAATCACCACAGTGGGATCCATGTGTGGTTTGTAGAAAATAACACACATGCAATGACTCTAGTGGTTGATCCATGTGTGGTTTGTTGAAAGAACACACATGCAATGACTCTAGTGTTGGTTTTAGTATAAGAACACACATGCAATGACTCTAGTGGTGGATCCATGTGTGGTTTGTGGAAAAGAACACACATGCAATGACTCTAGTGGTTGATCCATGTGTGGTTTGTGGAAATAACACACATGCAATGACTCTAGTGGTTGATCCATGTGTGGTATGTGGAAATAACACACATGCAATGACTGTAATGGATCCATAAGTGGTTTATGGAAAAGAACACACAAGCAATGACCACTGGTTGATCCATATGTGGTTTGTGGAAAGAACACACATGCAATGACTCTACTGGTTGACCCATGTGTGGGTCGTGGAAAGAACACACATGAAATGACAGTGGTGGATCCATGTGTTGTTTGTGGATAGAACACACATGCAATTACTCTAGTGCTAGTTTTAGTATAAGAACACACAAGAAATGACTCTAGTGGGTACACATGTGGGTTGTGAAAAGAACAAACATGCAATGACCACATGTTGATCCATAAGTTGTTTGTGGAAAAGAACACACATGCAATGAGTCTAGTTGATCCATGTGTGGTTTGTGGAAAAGAACACACATGCAATGACTCTAGTGCTGGTTTGTGGTTTTAGTATAAGAACAAACATGCAATGACTCTAGTGGTTGATCCATGTGTGGTTTGTGGAGAGAACACACATGCAATGACTCTGGTTGATCTCTATGTGGTTTGTGGAAAGAACACACATGAAATGACCACTGGTGGATCCATGTGTGGTTTGTGGAAAAGAACACACATGCAATGACCACTGGTTGATCCATGTGTGGTTTGTGGAAAGAACACACATGCAATGATTCTAGTGTTGGTTTTAGTATAAGAACACACATGCAATGACTAGTGGGTTGATCATGTGTGTTTTTGTGGAAAAGAACACACACATGCAATGACTCTAGTGGTTGATCCATGTGTGGTTTGTGGAAATCACACACATGCAATGACTCTAGTGGTTGATCCATGCGTGGTTTGTGGAAATAACACACATGCAACGACTGTAATGGATCCATAAGTGGTTTATGGAAAAGAACACACATGCAATGACCAATGGTTGATCCATATGTGGTTTGTGGAAAGAACACACATGCAATGACTCTAGTGGTTGATCCGTGTGTGGTTTGTGGAAAGAACACACATGCAATGACACTGGTGGATCCATGTGTGGTTTGTGGATAGAACACACATGCAATGACTCTAGTGCTAGTTTTAGTATAAGAACACACATGCAATGACTCTAGTGGGTCCACATGTGGTTTGTGAAAAGAACACACATGCAATGACCACTGGTTGATCCATAAGTTGTTTGTGGAAAAGAACACACATGCAATGAGTCTAGTGGATCCAAGTGTTGTATTGGGTAAAGAACACACATGCAATGACTCTAGTGCTGGTTTGTGGTTTTAGTATAACAACAAACATGCAGTGACTCTAGTGGTTGATCCATGTGTGGTTTGTGGAAATAACACACATGCAATGACTATAATGGATCCATAAGTGGTTTATGGAAAAGAACACACATGCAATGACCACTGGTTGATCCATATGTGGTTTATGGAAAGAACACACATGCAATAACTCTAGTGGTTGATCCATGTGTAGTCTGTTGTTTTAGTATAAGAACGAACATGCAAGACTCTAGTGGTTGATCCATGTGGGGTTGGTGGAAAGGACACACATGCAATAACTGTTGCTCCATATTGTGGTTTTTGCAAAGAACAAACATGCAATGACCACTGGTGGATCCATCTGTGGTTTGTGGAAAAGACCACACATGCAATGACCACTAGTGGATCCATGTGTGGTTTGTGGAAAAGAACACACATGCAATGACCACTGGTTGATCCATATGTGGTTTGTGGAAAGAACACACATGCAATGATTCTAGTGTTGGTTTTAGTATAAGAACACACATGAAATGACTCTAGTGGATGCATGTGTGGTTTGTGGAAAAGAACACACACATGCAATGACTCTAGTGGTTGATCCATGTGTGGTTTGTGGAAATAACACACATGAAGTGACTCTAGTGGTTGATCCATGTGTGGTTTGTCGAAATAACACACATGCAATGACTATAATGGATCCATAAGTGGTTTATGGAAAAGAACACACATGCAATGACCACTGGTTGATCCATATGTGGTTTGTGGAAAGAACACACATGCAATAACTCTAGTGGTTATTCCATGTGTAGTATGTGGTTTTAGTATAAGAACAAACATGCAAGACTCTAGTGGTTGATCCATGTGTGGTTTGTGGAAAGGACACACATGCAATGACTCTGGTTGATCCATATGTGGTTTGTGGAAAGAACACACATGCAATGACCACTGGTGGATCCATGTGTGGTTTGTGGAAAAGACCACACATGCAATGACCACTGGTTGATCCATGTGTGGTTTGTGGAAAGAACACACATGCAATGAATCTAGTGTTGGTTTTAGTATAAGAACACACATGCAATGACTCTAGTGGTTGGTCCATGTGTGGTTTGTGGAAATAACACACATGCAATGACTATGGTTGATCCATATGTGGTTTGTGGAAAGAACACACATGCAATGACCACTAGTGGATCCATGTGTGGTTTGTGGAAAAGAACACACATGCAATGACTCTAGTGGTTGGTCCATGTGTGGTTTGTGGAAATAACACACATGCAATGACTCTGGTTGATCCATATGTGGTTTGTGTAAAGAACACACTTGCAATGACCACTAGTGGATCCATGTGGTTTGTGGAAAAGAATACACATGCAATGACCACTGGTTGATCCATGTGTGGTTTGTAAAGAACACACATGCAATGACTCTAGTGTTGGTTTTAGTATAAGAACACACATGCAATGACTCTAGTGGTGGATCCAAGTGTGGTTTGTGGAAAAGAACACACACATGCAATGACTCTAGTGGTTGATCCATGTGTGGTTTGTGGAAATAACACACATGCAATGACTCTAGTGGTTGATCCATGTGTGGTATGTGGAAATAACACACATGCAATGACTGTAATGGATCCATCAGTGGTTTATGGAAAAGAACACACATGCAATGACCACTGGTTGATCCATATGTGGTTTGTGGAAATCACACACATGTAATAACTCTAGTATGGTTGATCCATGTGGTTCGTGGAAAGAACACACATGCAATGACAGCGGTGGATCCATGTGTGGTTTGTGGATAGAACACACATGCAATGACTCTAGTTCTAGTTTTAGTATAAGAACACACATGCAATGACTCTAGTGGGTCCACATGTGGTTTGTGAAAAGAACACACATGCAATGACCACTGGTTGATCCATAAGTTGTTTGTGGAAAAGAACACACATGCAATGAGTCTAGTGGATCCATGTGTGGTTTGTGGAAAAGAACTCACATGCAATGACTCTAGTGCTTTGTGGTTTTAGTATAAGAACAAACATGCAATGACTCTAGTGGTTGATCCATGTGTGGTTTGTGGAAAGAACACATGCAATTACTATGGTTGATCCATATGTGGTTTGTGGAAAGAACATACATGCAATGACCACTGGTGGATCCATGTGTGGTTTGTGGAAAAGAACACACATGCAATGACCACTGGTTGATCCATATGTGGTTTGTGGAAAGAACACACATGCAATGACTCTAGTATTGGTTTTAGTATAAGAACACACATGAAATGACTCTAGTGGTGGATCCATGTGTGGTTTGTGGAAATAACACACATGCAATGACTGTAGTGGTTGATCCATGTGTGGTTTATGGAAATAACACATGCAATGACTTAGTGGTTGATCCATGTGTGGTTTGTGAAATAACACACATGCAATGACTATAATGGATCCATAAGTGGTTTATGGAAAAGAACACACAAGCAATGACCACTGGTTGATCCGTATGTGGTTTGTGGAAAGAACACACATGCAATGACTCTACTGGTTGACCCATGTGTGGTTTGTGGAAAGAACACACATGCAATGACAGTGGTGGATCCATGTGTTGTTTGTGGATATAACACATGCAATTACTCTAGTGCTAGTTTTAGTATAAGAACACACATGCAATGACTCTAGTGGGTCCACATGTGGTTTGTGAAAAGAACACACATGCAATGACCACTGGTTGATCCATAAGTTGTTTGTGGAAAAGAACACACATGCAATGAGTCTAGTGGATCCATGTGTGGTTTGTGGAAAAGAACTCACATGCAATGACTCTAGTGCCGGTTTGTGGTTTTAGTATAAGAACAAACATGCAATGACTCTAGTGGTTGATCCATGTGTGGTTTGTGGAAAGAACACACATGCAATGACTATGGTTGATCCATATGTGGTTTGTGGAAAGAACATACATGCAATGACCACTGGTGGATCCATGTGTGGTTTGTGAAATGAACACACATGCAATGACCACTGGTTGATCCATATGTGGTTTGTGGAAAGAACACACATGCAATGACTCTAGTATTGGTTTTAGTATAAGAACACACATGAAATGACTCTAGTGGTGGATCCATGTGTGGTTTGTGGAAAAGAACACACATGCAATGACTGTAGTGGTTGATCCATGTGTGGTTTGTGGAAATAACACACATGCAATGACTCTAGTGGTTGATCCATGTGTGGTTTGTGGAAATAACACACATGCAATGACTATAATGGATCCATAAGTGGTTTATGGAAAAGAACACACAAGCAATGACCACTGGTTGATCCGTATGTGGTTTGTGGAAAGAACACACATGCAATGACTCTACTGGTTGACCCATGTGTGGTTTGTGGAAAGAACACACATGCAATGACAGTGGTGGATCCATGTGTTGTTTGTGGATATAACACACATGCAATTACTCTAGTGCTAGTTTTAGTATAAGAACACACATGCAATGACTCTAGTGGGTACACATGTGGGTTGTGAAAAGAACAAACATGCAATGACCACATGTTGATCCATAAGTTGTTTGTGGAAAAGAACACACATGCAATGAGTCTAGTTGATCCATGTGTGGTTTGTGGAAAAGAACACACATGCAATGACTCTAGTGCTGGTTTGTGGTTTTAGTATAACAACAAACATGCAGTGACTCTAGTGGTTGATCCATGTGTGGTTTGTGGAAATAACACACTTGCAATGACTATAATGGATCCATAAGTGGTTTATGGAAAATAACACACATGCAATGACCACTGGTTGATCCATATGTGGTTTATGGAAAGAACACACATGCAATAACTCTAGTGGTTGATCCATGTGTAGTCTGTTGTTTTAGTATAAGAACGAACATGCAAGACTCTAGTGGTTGATCCATGTGTGGTTTGTGGAAATAACACACATGCAATAACTCTGGTTGATCCATATGTGGTTTGTGGAAAGAACAAACATGCAATGACCCCTGGTGGATCCATATGTGGTTTGTGGCTAAGACCACACCTGGAATGTCCACTAGTGGATCCATGTGTGGTTTGTGGAAAAGAACACACATGCAATGACCACTGGTTGATCCATATGTGGTTTGTGGAAAGAACACACATGCAATGATTCTAGTGTTGGTTTTAGTATAAGAACACACATGAAATGACTCTAGTGGTGGATGCATGTGTGGTTTGTGGAAAAGAACACACACATGCAATGACTCTAGTGGTTGATCCATGTGTGGTTTGTGGAAATAACACACATGAAGTGACTCTAGTGGTTGATCCATGTGTGGTTTGTCGAAATAACACACATGCAATGACTATAATGGATCCATAAGTGGTTTATGGAAAAGAACACACATGCAATGACCACTGGTTGATCCATATGTGGTTTGTGGAAAGAACACACATGCAATAACTCTAGTGGTTATTCCATGTGTAGTATGTGGTTTTAGTATAAGAACAAACATGCAAGACTCTAGTGGTTGATCCATGTGTGGTTTGTGGAAAGGACACACATGCAATGACTCTGGTTGATCCATATGTGGTTTGTGGAAAGAACACACATGCAATGACCACTGGTGGATCCATGTGTGGTTTGTGGAAAAGACCACACATGCAATGACCACTGGTTGATCCATGTGTGGTTTGTGGAAAGAACACACATGCAATGAATCTAGTGTTGGTATAAGTATAAGAACAAACAAGCAATGACTCAAGAGGTTGGTCCATGTGGTTTGTGGAAATAACACACATGCAATGACTATGGTTGATCCATATGTGATTTGTGGAAAGAACATACATGCAATGACCACTGGATCCATGTGGTTTGTGGAAAGAACACACATGCAATGACCACTGGTTGATCCATATGTGGTTTGTGGAAAGAACACACATGCAATGACTCTAGTATTGGTTTTAGTATAAGAACACACATGAAATGACTCTAGTGGTGGATCCATGTGTGGTTTGTGGAAAAGAACACACATGCAATGACTGTAGTGGTTGATCCATGTGTGGTTTGTGGAAATAACACACATGCAATGACTCTAGTGGTTGATCCATGTGTGGTTTGTGGAAATAACACACATGCAATGACTATAATGGATCCATAAGTGGTTTATGGAAAAGAACACACAAGCAATGACCACTGGTTGATCCGTATGTGGTTTGTGGAAAGAACACACATGCAATGACTCTACTGGTTGACCCATGTGTGGTTTGTGGAAAGAACACACATGCAATGACAGTGGTGGATCCATGTGTTGTTTGTGGATATAACACACATGCAATTACTCTAGTGCTAGTTTTAGTATAAGAACACACATGCAATGACTCTAGTGGGTCCACATGTGGTTTGTGAAAAGAACACACATGCAATGACCACTGGTTGATCCATAAGTTGTTTGTGGAAAAGAACACACATGCAATGAGTCTAGTGGATCCATGTGTGGTTTGTGGAAAAGAACTCACATGCAATGACTCTAGTGCCGGTTTGTGGTTTTAGTATAAGAACAAACATGCAATGACTCTAGTGGTTGATCCATGTGTGGTTTGTGGAAAGAACACACATGCAATGACTATGGTTGATCCATATGTGGTTTGTGGAAAGAACATACATGCAATGACCACTGGTGGATCCATGTGTGGTTTGTGGAAAAGAACACACATGCAATGACCACTGGTTGATCCATATGTGGTTTGTGGAAAGAACACACATGCAATGACTCTAGTATTGGTTTTAGTATAAGAACACACATGAAATGACTCTAGTGGTGGATCCATGTGTGGTTTGTGGAAAAGAACACACATGCAATGACTGTGGATTTGATCCATGTGTGGTTTGTGGAAATAACACACATGCAATGACTCTAGTGGTTGATCCATGTGTGGTTTGTGGAAATAACACACATGCAATGACTATAATGGATCCATAAGTGGTTTATGGAAAAGAACACACAAGCAATGACCACTGGTTGATCCGTATGTGGTTTGTGGAAAGAACACACATGCAATGACTCTACTGGTTGACCCATGTGTGGTTTGTGGAAAGAACACACATGCAATGACAGTGGTGGATCCATGTGTTGTTTGTGGATATAACACACATGCAATTACTCTAGTGCTAGTTTTAGTATAAGAACACACATGCAATGACTCTAGTGGGTACACATGTGGGTTGTGAAAAGAACAAACATGCAATGACCACATGTTGATCCATAAGTTGTTTGTGGAAAAGAACACACATGCAATGAGTCTAGTTGATCCATGTGTGGTTTGTGGAAAAGAACACACATGCAATGACTCTAGTGCTGGTTTGTGGTTTTAGTATAACAACAAACATGCAGTGACTCTAGTGGTTGATCCATGTGTGGTTTGTGGAAATAACACACTTGCAATGACTATAATGGATCCATAAGTGGTTTATGGAAAAGAACACACATGCAATGACCACTGGTTGATCCATATGTGGTTTATGGAAAGAACACACATGCAATAACTCTAGTGGTTGATCCATGTGTAGTCTGTTGTTTTAGTATAAGAACGAACATGCAAGACTCTAGTGGTTGATCCATGTGTGGTTTGTGGAAATAACACACATGCAATAACTCTGGTTGATCCATATGTGGTTTGTGGAAAGAACAAACATGCAATGACCACTGGTGGATCCATCTGTGGTTTGTGGAAAAGACCACACATGCAATGACCACTAGTGGATCCATGTGTGGTTTGTGGAAAAGAACACACATGCAATGACCACTGGTTGATCCATATGTGGTTTGTGGAAAGAACACACATGCAATGATTCTAGTGTTGGTTTTAGTATAAGAACACACATGAAATGACTCTAGTGGTGGATGCATGTGTGGTTTGTGGAAAAGAACACACACATGCAATGACTCTAGTGGTTGATCCATGTGTGGTTTGTGGAAATAACACACATGAAGTGACTCTAGTGGTTGATCCATGTGTGGTTTGTCGAAATAACACACATGCAATGACTATAATGGATCCATAAGTGGTTTATGGAAAAGAACACACATGCAATGACCACTGGTTGATCCATATGTGGTTTGTGGAAAGAACACACATGCAATAACTCTAGTGGTTATTCCATGTGTAGTATGTGGTTTTAGTATAAGAACAAACATGCAAGACTCTAGTGGTTGATCCATGTGTTGTTTGTTGAAACGACACACTTGCAATGACCCTGGTTGATCCATATGTGGTTTGTGGAAAGAACACACATGCAATGACCACTGGTGGATCCATGTGTGGTTTGTGGAAAAGACCACACATGCAATGACCACTGGTTGATCCATGTGTGGTTTGTGGAAAGAACACACATGCAATGAATCTAGTGTTGGTTTTAGTATAAGAACACACATGCAATGACTCTAGTGGTTGGTCCATGTGTGGTTTGTGGAAATAACACACATGCAATGACTATGGTTGATCCATATGTGGTTTGTGGAAAGAACACACATGCAATGACCACTAGTGGATCCATGTGTGGTTTGTGGAAAAGAACACACATGCAATGACTCTAGTGGTTGGTCCATGTGTGGTTTGTGGAAATAACACACATGCAATGACTCTGGTTGATCCATATGTGGTTTGTGTAAAGAACACACTTGCAATGACCACTAGTGGATCCATGTGTGGTTTGTGGAAAAGAATACACATGCAATGACCACTGGTTGATCCATGTGTGGTTTGTGTAAAGAACACACATGCAATGACTCTAGTGTTGGTTTTAGTATAAGAACACACATGCAATGACTCTAGTGGATCCATGTGTGGTTTGTGGAAAATAACACACACATGCAATGACTCTAGTGGTTGATCCATGTGTGGTTTGTGGAAATAACACACATGCAATGACTCTAGTGGTTGATCCATGTGTGGTATGTGGAAATAACACACATGCAATGACTGTAATGGATCCATCAGTGGTTTATGGAAAAGAACACACATGCAATGACCACTGGTTGATCCATATGTGGTTTGTGGAAATCACACACATGTAATAACTCTAGTATGGTTGATCCATGTGTAGTTCGTGGAAAGAACACACATGCAATGACAGCGGTGGATCCATGTGTGGTTTGTGGATAGAACACACATGCAATGACTCTAGTTCTAGTTTTAGTATAAGAACACACATGCAATGACTCTAGTGGGTCCACATGTGGTTTGTGAAAAGAACACACATGCAATGACCACTGGTTGATCCATAAGTTGTTTGTGGAAAAGAACACACATGCAATGAGTCTAGTGGATCCATGTGTGGTTTGTGGAAAAGAACTCACATGCAATGACTCTAGTGCCGGTTTGTGGTTTTAGTATAAGAACAAACATGCAATGACTCTAGTGGTTGATCCATGTGTGGTTTGTGGAAAGAACACACATGCAATGACTATGGTTGATCCATATGTGGTTTGTGGAAAGAACATACATGCAATGACCACTGGTGGATCCATGTGTGGTTTGTGGAAAAGAACACACATGCAATGACCACTAGTTGATCCATGTGTGGTTTGTGGAAAGAACAGACATGCAATGACTCTAATATTGGTTTTAGTATAAGAACACACATGAAATGACTCTAGTCGTTGATCCATGTGTGGTTTGTGGAAAGAACACACATGCAATGACTGTAGTGGTTGATCCATGTGTGGTTTGTGGAAATAACACACATGCAATGACTCTAGTGGTTGATCCATGTGTGGTTTGTGGAAATAACACACATGCAATGACTATAATGGATCCATAAGTGGTTTATGGAAAAGAACACACAAGCAATGACCACTGGTTGATCCGTATGTGGTTTGTGGAAAGAACACACATGCAATGACTCTACTGGTTGACCCATGTGTGGTTTGTGGAAAGAACACACATGCAATGACAGTGGTGGATCCATGTGTTGTTTGTGGATATAACACACATGCAATTACTCTATTGCTAGTTTTAGTATAAGAACACACATGCAATGACTCTAGTGGGTCCACATGTGGTTTGTGAAAAGAACACACATGCAATGACCACTGGTTGATCCATAAGTTGTTTGTGGAAAAGAACACACATGCAATGAGTCTAGTGGATCCATGTGTGGTTTGTGGAAAAGAACTCACATGCAATGACTCTAGTGCCGGTTTGTGGTTTTAGTATAAGAACAAACATGCAATGACTCTAGTGGTTGATCCATGTGTGGTTTGTGGAAAGAACACACATGCAATGACTATGGTTGATCCATATGTGGTTTGTGGAAAGAACATACATGCAATGACCACTGGTGGATCCATGTGTGGTTTGTGGAAAAGAACACACATGCAATGACCACTGGTTGATCCATATGTGGTTTGTGGAAAGAACACACATGCAATGACTCTAGTATTGGTTTTAGTATAAGAACACACATGAAATGACTCTAGTGGTGGATCCATGTGTGGTTTGTGGAAAAGAACACACATGCAATGACTGTAGTGGTTGATCCATGTGTGGTTTGTGGAAATAACACACATGCAATGACTCTAGTGGTTGATCCATGTGTGGTTTGTGGAAATAACACACATGCAATGACTATAATGGATCCATAAGTGGTTTATGGAAAAGAACACAAGCAATGACCACTGGTTGATCCGTATGTGGTTTGTGGAAAGAACACACATGCAATGACTCTACTGGTTGACCCATGTGTGGTTTGTGGAAAGAACACACATGCAATGACAGTGGTGGATCCATGTGTTGTTTGTGGATATAACACACATGCAATTACTCTAGTGCTAGTTTTAGTATAAGAACACACATGCAATGACTCTAGTGGGTACACATGTGGGTTGTGAAAAGAACAAACATGCAATGACCACATGTTGATCCATAAGTTGTTTGTGGAAAAGAACACACATGCAATGAGTCTAGTTGATCCATGTGTGGTTTGTGGAAAAGAACACACATGCAATGACTCTAGTGCTGGTTTGTGGTTTTAGTATAAGAACAAACATGCAATGACTCTAGTGGTTGATCCATGTGTGGTTTGTGGAGAAAACACACATGCAATGACTCTAGTTGATCTATATGTGGTTTGTGGAAAGAACACACATGCAATGACCACTGGTGGATCCATGTGTGGTTTGTGGAAAAGAACTCACATGCAAAGACCACTGGTTGATCCATATGTGGTTTGTGGAAAGAACACACATGCAATGACTCTAGTATTGGTTTTAGTATAAGAACAGACATGCAATGACTCTAGTGGTGGATCCATCTGTGGTTTGTGGAAAAGAACACACATGCAATGACTCTAGTGGTTGATCCATGTGTGGTATGTGGAAATAACACACATGCAATGACTGTAATGGATCCATAAGTGGTTTATGGAAAAGAACACACATGCAATGACCACTGGTTGACCCATATGTGGTTTGTGGAAATAACACACATTCAATAACTCTAGTATGATTGATCCATGTGTGGTTTGTGGAAAGAACACACATGCAATGACAGCGGTGGATCCATGTGTGGTTTGTGGATAGAACACACATGCAATGACTCTAGTTCTAGTTTTAGTATAAGAACACACATGCAATAACTCTAGTGGGTCCACATGTGGTTTGTGGAAAGAACACACATGCAATCACCACTAGTGGATCCATGTGTGGTTTGTAGAAAATAACACACATGCAATGACTCTAGTGGTTGATCCATGTGTGGTTTGTGAAAAGAACACACATGCAATGACTCTAGTGTTGGTTTTAGTATAAGAACACACATGCAATGACTCTAGTGGTGGATCCAAGTGTGGTTTGTGGAAAAGAACACACACATGCAATGACTCTAGTGGTTGATCCATGTGTGGTTTGTGGAAATAACACACATGCAATGACTCTAGTGGTTGATCCATGTGTGGTATGTGGAAATAACACACATGCAATGACTGTAATGGATCCATAAGTGGTTTATGGAAAAGAACACACAAGCAATGACCACTGGTTGATCCATATGTGGTTTGTGGAAAGAACACACATGCAATGACTCTACTGGTTGACCCATGTGTGGTTCGTGGAAAGAACACACATGCAATGACAGTGGTGGATCCATGTGTTGTTTGTGGATAGAACACACATGCAATTACTCTAGTGCTAGTTTTAGTATAAGAACACACAAGCAATGACTCTAGTGGGTACACATGTGGGTTGTGAAAAGAACAAACATGCAATGACCACATGTTGATCCATAAGTTGTTTGTGGAAAAGAACACACATGCAATGAGTCTAGTTGATCCATGTGTGGTTTGTGGAAAAGAACACACATGCAATGACTCTAGTGCTGGTTTGTGGTTTTAGTATAAGAACAAACATGCAATGACTCTAGTGGTTGATCCATGTGTGGTTTGTGGAGAGAACACACATGCAATGACTCTGGTTGATCTCTATGTGGTTTGTGGAAAGAACACACATGAAATGACCACTGGTGGATCCATGTGTGGTTTGTGGAAAAGAACACACATGCAATGACCACTGGTTGATCCATGTGTGGTTTGTGGAAAGAACACACATGCAATGATTCTAGTGTTGGTTTTAGTATAAGAACACACATGCAATGACTCTAGTGGTTGATCCATGTGTGGTTTGTGGAAAAGAACACACACATGCAATGACTCTAGTGGTTGATCCATGTGTGGTTTGTGGAAATCACACACATGCAATGACTCTAGTGGTTGATCCATGCGTGGTTTGTGGAAATAACACACATGCAACGACTGTAATGGATCCATAAGTGGTTTATGGAAAAGAACACATATGCAATGACCAATGGTTGATCCATATGTGGTTTGTGGAAAGAACACACATGCAATGACTCTAGTGGTTGATCCGTGTGTGGTTTGTGGAAAGAACACACATGCAATGACACTGGTGGATCCATGTGTGGTTTGTGGATAGAACACACATGCAATGACTCTAGTGCTAGTTTTAGTATAAGAGAACACATGCAATGACTCTAGTGGGTCCACATGTGGTTTGTGAAAAGAACACACATGCAATGACCACTGGTTGATCCATAAGTTGTTTGTGGAAAAGAACACACATGCAATGAGTCTAGTGGATCCATGTGTGGTTTGTGGAAAAGAACACACATGCAATGACTCTAGTGCTGGTTTGTGGTTTTAGTATAACAACAAACATGCAGTGACTCTAGTGGTTGATCCATGTGTGGTTTGTGGAAATAACACACATGCAATGACTATAATGGATCCATAAGTGGTTTATGGAAAAGAACACACATGCAATGACCACTGGTTGATCCATATGTGGTTTATGGAAAGAACACACATGCAATAACTCTAGTGGTTGATCCATGTGTAGTCTGTTGTTTTAGTATAAGAACGAACATGCAAGACTCTAGTGGTTGATCCATGTGTGGTTTGTGGAAAGAACACACATGCAATAACTCTGGTTGATCCATATGTGGTTTGTGGAAAGAACAAACATGCAATGACCACTGGTGGATCCATCTGTGGTTTGTGGAAAAGACCACACATGCAATGACCACTGGTTGATCCATGTGTGGTTTGTGGAAAGAACACACATGCAATGAATCTAGTGTTGGTTTTAGTATAAGAACACACATGCAATGACTCTAGTGGTGGATCCATGTGTGGTTTGTGGAAAAGAACACACATGCAATGACTCTAGTGGTTGGTCCATGTGTGGTTTGTGGAAATAACACACATGCAATGACTCTGGTTGATCCATATGTGGTTTGTGGAAAGAACACACATGCAATGACCACTAGTGGATCCATGTGTGGTTTGTGGAAAAGAACACACGTGCAATGACCACTGGTTGATCCATGTGTGGTTTGTGGAAAGAACACACATGCAATGACTCTAGTGTTGGTTTTAGTATAAGAACACACATGCAATGACTCTAGTGGTGGATCCAAGTGTGGTTTGTGGAAAAGAACACACACATGCAATGACTCTAGTGGTTGATCCATGTGTGGTTTGTGGAAATAATACACATGCAATGACTATGGTTGATCCATATGTGGTTTGTGGAAAGAACATACATGCAATGACCACAGGTGGATCCATGTGTGGTTTGTGGAAAAGAACACATATGCAATGACCACTGGTTGATCCATATGTGGTTTGTGGAAAGAACACACATGCAATGACTCTAGTATTGGTTTTAGTATAAGAACACACATGCAATGACTCTAGTGGTGGATCCATGTGTGGTTTGTGGAAAAGAACACACATGCAATGACTATAGTGGTTGATCCATGTGTGGTTTGTGGAAATAACACACATGCAATGACTCTAGTTGTTGATCCATTTGTGGTTTGTGGAAATAACACACATGCAATGACTATAATGGATCCATAAGTGGTTTATGGAAAAGAACACACAAGCAATGACCACTGGTTGATCCATATGTGGTTTGTGGAAAGAACACACATGCAATGACTCTACTGGTTGACCCATGTGTGGTTTGTGGAAAGAACACACATGCAATGACAGTGGTGGATCCATGTGTTGTTTGTGGATATAACACACATGCAATTACTCTAGTGCTAGTTTTAGTATAAGAACACACATGCAATGACTCTAGTGGGTACACATGTGGGTTGTGAAAAGAACAAACATGCAATGACCACATGTTGATCCATAAGTTGTTTGTGGAAACGAACACACACACAATGAGTCTAGTTGATCCATGTGTGGTTTGTGGAAAAGAACACACATGCAATGACTCTAGTGCTGGTTTGTGGTTTTAGTATAAGAACAAACATGCAATGACTCTAGTGGTTGATCCATGTGTGGTTTGTGGAGAGAACACACATGCAATGACTCTGGTTGATCTATATGTGGTTTGTGGAAAGAACACACATGAAATGACCACTGGTGGATCCATGTGTGGTTTGTGGAAAAGAACACACATGCAATGACCACTGGTTGATCCATGTGTGGTTTGTGGAAAGAACACACATGCAATGATTCTAGTGTTGGTTTTAGTATAAGAACACACATGCAATGACTCTAGTGGTTGATCCATGTGTGGTTTGTGGAAAAGAACACACACATGCAATGACTCTAGTGGTTGATCCATGTGTGGTTTGTGGAAATCACACACATGCAATGACTCTAGTGGTTGATCCATGCGTGGTTTGTGGAAATAACACACATGCAACGACTGTAATGGATCCATAAGTGGTTTATGGAAAAGAACACACATGCAATGACCAATGGTTGATCCATATGTGGTTTGTGGAAAGAACACACATGCAATGACTCTAGTGGTTGATCCGTGTGTGGTTTGTGGAAAGAACACACATGCAATGACAGTGGTGGATCCATGTGTGGTTTGTGGATAGAACACACATGCAATGACTCTAGTGCTAGTTTTAGTATAAGAGAACACATGCAATGACTCTAGTGGGTCCACATGTGGTTTGTGAAAAGAACACACATGCAATGACCACTGGTTGATCCATAAGTTGTTTGTGGAAAAGAACACACATGCAATGAGTCTAGTGGATCCATGTGTGGTTTGTGGAAAAGAACACACATGCAATGACTCTAGTGCTGGTTTGTGGTTTTAGTATAACAACAAACATGCAGTGACTCTAGTGGTTGATCCATGTGTGGTTTGTGGAAATAACACACATGCAATGACTATAATGGATCCATAAGTGGTTTATGGAAAAGAACACACATGCAATGACCACTGGTTGATCCATATGTGGTTTATGGAAACAACACACATGCAATAACTCTAGTGGTTGATCCATGTGTAGTCTGTGGTTTTAGTATAAGAACGAACATGCAAGACTCTAGTGGTTGATCCATTTGTGGTTTGTGGAAAGAACACACATGCAATGACTCTGGTTGATCCATATGTGGTTTGTGGAAAGAACAAACATGCAATGACCACTGGTGGATCCATCTGTGGTTTGTGGAAAAGACCACACATGCAATGACCACTGGTTGATCCATGTGTGGTTTGTGGAAAGAACACACATGCAATGACTCTAGTGTTGGTTTTAGTATAAGAACACACATGCAATGACTCTAGTGGTGGATCCATGTGTGGTTTGTGGAAAAGAACACACATGCAATGACTCTAGTGGTTGGTCCATGTGTGGTTTGTGGAAATAACACACATGCAATGACTCTGGTTGATCCATATGTGGTTTGTGGAAAGAACACACATGCAATGACCACTAGTGGATCCATGTGTGGTTTGTGGAAAAGAACACACGTGCAATGACCACTGGTTGATCCATGTGTGGTTTGTGGAAAGAACACACATGCAATGACTCTAGTGTTGGTTTTAGTATAAGAACACACATGCAATGACTCTAGTGGTGGATCCAAGTGTGGTTTGTGGAAAAGAACACACACATGCAATGACTCTAGTGGTTGATCCATGTGTGGTTTGTGGAAATAACACACATGCAATGACTCTAGTGGTTGATCCATGTGTGGTATGTGCAAATAACACACATGCAATGACTGTAATGGATCCATCAGTGGTTTATGGAAAAGAACACACATATAATGACCACTGGTTGATCCATATGTGGTTTGTGGAAATAACACACATGCAATAACTCTAGTATGGTTGATCCATGTGTGGTTTGTGGAAAGAACACACATGCAATGACAGCGGTGGATCCATGTGTGGTTTGTGGATAGAACACACATGCAATGACTCTAGTTCTAGTTTTAGTATAAGAACACACATGCAATAACTCTAGTGGGTCCACATGTGGTTTGTGAAAAGAACACACATGCAATGACCACTGGTTGATCCATAAGTTGTTTGTGGAAAAGAACTCACATGCAATGAGTCTAGTGGATCCATGTGTGGTTTGTGGAAAAGAACTCACATGCAATGACTCTATTGCCGGTTTGTGGTTTTAGTATAAGAACAAACATGCAATGACTCTCGTGGTTGATCCATGTGTGGTTTGTGGAAAGAACACAGATGCAATGACTATGGTTGATCCATATGTGGTTTGTGCAAAGAACACACATGCAATGACCACTGGTGGATCCATGTGTGGTTTGTGGAAAAGAACTCACATGCAAAGACCACTGGTTGATCCATATGTGGTTTGTGGAAAGAACACACATGCAATGACTCTAGTATTGGTTTTAGTATAAGAACACACATGCAATGACTCTAGTGGTGGATCCATGTGTGGTTTGTGGAAAAGAACACACATGCAATGACTCTAGTGGTTGATCCATGTGTGGTTTGTGCAAATAACACACATGCAATGACTCTAGTGGTTGATCCATGTGTGGTTTGTGGAAATAACACACATGCAATGACTATAATGGATCCATAAGTGGTTTATGGAAAAGAACACACAAGCAATGACCACTGGTTGATCCATATGTGGTTTTTGGAAAGAACACACATGCAATGACTCTACTGGTTGACCCATGTGTGGTTTGTGGAAAGAACACACATGCAATGACAGTGGTGGATCCATGTGTTGTTTGTGGATAGAACACACATGCAATTACTCTAGTGCTAGTTTTAGTATAAGAACACACATGCAATGACTCTAGTGGGTACACATGTGGGTTGTGAAAAGAACAAACATGCAATGACCACATGTTGATCCATAAGTTGTTTGTGGAAAAGAACATACATGCAATGAGTCTAGTTGATCCATGTGTGGTTTGTGGAAAAGAACACACATGCAATGACTCTAGCGCTGGTTTGTGGTTTTAGTATAAGAACAAACATGCAATGACTCTAGTGGTTGATCCATGTGTGGTTTGTGGAGAGAACACACATGCAATGAATCTGGTTGATCTATATGTGGTTTGTGGAAAGAACACACATGCAATTACCACTGGTGGATCCATGTGTGGTTTGTGGAAAAGAACACACATGCAATGACCACTGGTTGATCCATGTGTGGTTTGTGGAAAGAACACACATGCAATGATTCTAGTGTTGGTTTTAGTATAAGAACACACATGCAATGACTCTAGTGGTTGATCCATGTGTGGTTTGTGGAAAAGAACACACACATGCAATGACTCTAGTGGTGGATCCATGTGTGGTTTGTGGAAATCACACACATGCAATGATTCTAGTGGTTGATCCACGCGTGGTTTGTGGAAATAACACACATGCAATGACTGTAATGGATCACAAAGTGGTTTATGGAAAAGAACACACATGCAATGACCATTGGTTGATCCATATGTGGTTTGTGGAAAGAACACACATGAAATGACTCTAGTGGTTGATCCGTGTGTGGTTTGTGGAAAGAACACACATGCAATGACAGTGGTGGATCCAAGTGTGGTTTGTGGATAGAACACACATGCAATGACTCTAGTGCTAGTTTTAGTATAAGAGAACACATGCAATGACTCTAGTGGGTCCACATGTGGTTTGTGAAAAGAACACACATGCAATGACCACTGGTTGATCCATAAGTTGTTTGTGGAAAAGAACACACATGCAATGAGTCTAGTGGATCCATGTGTGGTTTGTGGAAAGAAACACACATGCAATGACTCTAGTGCTGGTTTGTGGTTTTAGTATAACAACAAACATGCAGTGACTCTAGTGGTTGATCCATGTGTGGTTTGTGGAAATAACACACATGCAATGACTATAATGGATCCATAAGTGGTTTATGGAAAAGAACACACAAGCAATGACCACTGGTTGATCCATATGTGGTTTGTGGAAAGAACACACATGCAATGACTCTAGTGGTTGACCCATGTGTGGTTTGTGGAAAGAACACACATGCAATGACAGTGGTGCATCCATGTGTTGTTTGTGGATAGAACACACATGCAATTACTCTAGTGCTAGTTTTAGTATAAGAACACACATGCAATGACTCTAGTGGGTACACATGTGGGTTGTGAAACGAACACACATGCAAGGACCACATGTTGATCCATAAGTTATTTGTGGAAAAGAACACACATGCAATGAGTCTAGTTGATCCATGTGTGGTTTGTGGAAAAGAACACACATGCAATGACTCTAGTGCTGGTTTGTGGTTTTAGTATAAGAACAAACATGCAATGACTCTAGTGGTTGATCCATGTGTGGTTTGTGGAGAGAACACACATGCAATGACTCTGGTTGATATATATGTGGTTTGTGGAAAGAACACACATGCAATGACCACTGGTGGATCCATGTGTGGTTTGTGGAAAAGAACACACATGCAATGACCACTGGTTGATCCATGTGTGGTTTATGGAAAGAACACACATGCAATGATTCTAGTGTTGGTTTTAGTATAGGAACACACATGCAATGACTCTAGTGGTTGGTCCATGTGTGGTTTGTGGAAAAGAACACACACATGAAATGACTATAGTGGTTGATCCATGTGTGGTTTGTGGAAATAGCACACATGCAATGACTCTAGTGGTTGATCCATGTGTGGTTTGTGGAAATAACACACATGCAATGACTGTAATGGATACATAAGTGGTTTATGGAAAAGAACACACATGCAATGACCATTGGTTGATCCATATGTGGTTTGTGGAAAGAACACACATGAAATGACTCTAGTGGTTGATCCGTGTGTGGTTTGTGGAAAGAACACACATGCAATGACAGTGGTGGATCCATGTGTGGTTTGTGGATAGAACACACATGCAATGACTCTAGTGCTAGTTTTAGTATAAGAGAACACATGCAATGACTCTAGTGGGTCCACATGTGGTTTGTGAAAAGAACACACATGCAATGACCACTGGTTGATCCATAAGTTGTTTGTGGAAAAGAACACACATGCAATGAGTCTAGTGGATCCATGTGTGGTTTGTGGAAAGAAACACACATGCAATGACTCTAGTGCTGGTTTGTGGTTTTAGTATAACAACAAACATGCAGTGACTCTAGTGGTTGATCCATGTGTGGTTTGTGGAAATAACACACATGCAATGACTATAATGGATCCATAAGTGGTTTATGGAAAAGAACACACAAGCAATGACCACTGGTTGATCCATATGTGGTTTGTGGAAAGAACACACATGCAATGACTCTAGTGGTTGACCCATGTGTGGTTTGTGGAAAAGAACACACATGCAATGACAGTGGTGCATCCATGTGTTGTTTGTGGATAGAACACACATGCAATTACTCTAGTGCTAGTTTTAGTATAAGAACACACATGCAATGACTCTAGTGGGTACACATGTGGGTTGTGAAACGAACACACATGCAAGGACCACATGTTGATCCATAAGTTATTCATGGAAAAGAACACACATGCAATGAGTCTAGTTGATCCATGTGTGGTTTGTGGAAAAGAACACACATGCAATGACTCTAGTGCTGGTTTGTGGTTTTAGTATAAGAACAAACATGCAATGACTCTAGTGGTTGATCCATGTGTGGTTTGTGGAGAGAACACACATGCAATGACTCTGGTTGATATATATGTGGTTTATGGAAAGAACACACATGCAATGACCACTGGTGGATCCATGTGTGGTTTGTGGAAAAGAACACACATGCAATGACCACTGGTTGATCCATGTGTGGTTTATGGAAAGAACACACATGCAATGATTCTAGTGTTGGTTTTAGTATAGGAACACACATGCAATGACTCTAGTGGTTGGTCCATGTGTGGTTTGTGGAAAAGAACACACACATGAAATGACTATAGTGGTTGATCCATGTGTGGTTTGTGGAAATAGCACACATGCAATGACTCTAGTGGTTGATCCATGTGTGGTTTGTGGAAATAACACACATGCAATGACTGTAATGCATCCATAAGTGGTTTATGGAAAAGAACACACATGCAATGACCACTGGTTGATCCATATGTGGTTTGTGGAAAGAACACACATGAAATGACTCTAGTGGTTGATCCGTGTGTGGTTTGTGGAAAGAACACACATGCAATGACACTGGTGGATCCATGTGTGGTTTGTGGATAGAACACACATGCAATGAATCTAGTGCTAGTTTTAGTATAAGAGAACACATGCAATGACTCTAGTGGGTCCACATGTGGTTTGTGAAAAGAACACACATGCAATGACTATGGTTGATCCATATGTGGTTTGTGGAAAGAACATACATGCAATGACCACTAGTGGATCCATGTGTGGTTTGCGGAAAAGAACACACATGCAATGACCACTGGTTGATCCATATGTGGTTTGTGGAAAGAACACACATGCAATGACTCTAGTATTGGTTTTAGTATAAGAACACACATGCAATGACTCTAGTGGTGGATCCATGTGTGGTTTGTGGAAAAGAACACACATGCAATGACTGTAGTGGTTGATCGATGTGTGGTTTGTGGAAATAACACACATGCAATGACTCTAGTGGTTGATCCATGTGTGGTTTGTGGAAATAACACACATGCAATGACTATAATGGATCCATAAGTGGTTTATGGAAAAGAACACACAAGCAATGACCACTGGTTGATCCATATGTGGTTTGTGGAAAGAACACACATGCAATGACTCTACTGGTTGACCCATGTGTGGTTTGTGGAAAGAACACACATGCAATGACAGTGGTGGATCCATGTGTTGTTTGTGGATAGAACACACATGCAATTACTCTAGTGCTAGTTTTAGTATAAGAACACACATGCAATGACTCTAGTGGGTACACATGTGGGTTGTGAAAAGAACAAACATGCAATGACCACATGTTGATCCATAAGTTGTTTGTGGAAAAGAACACACATGCAATGAGTCTAGTTGATCCATGTGTGGTTTGTGGAAAAGAACACACATGCAATGACTCTAGTGCTGGTTTGTGGTTTTAGTATAAGAACAAACATGCAATGACTCTAGTGGTTGATCCATGTGTGGTTTGTGGAGAGAACACACATGCAACGACTCTGGTTGATCTATATGTGGTTTGTGGAAAGAACACACATGCAACGAACACTGGTGGATCCATGTGTGGTTTGTGGAAAAGAGCACACATGCAATGACCACTGGTTGATCCATGTGTGGTTTGTGAAAAGAACACACTTGATTCTAGTGTTGGTTTTAGTATAAGAACACACATGCAATGAATCTAGTGGTTGATCCATGTGTGGTTTGTGGAAAAGAACACACACATGCAATGACTCTAGTGGTTGATCCATGTGTGGTTTGTGGAAATCACACACATGCAATGACTCTAGTGGTTGATCCATGCGTGGTTTGTGGCAATAACACACATGCAATGACTGTAATGGATCCATAAGTGGTTTATGGAAAAGAACACACATGCAATGACCATTGGTTGATCCATATGTGGTTTGTGGAAAGAACACACATGAAATGACTCTAGTGGTTGATCCGTGTGTGGTTTGTGGAAAGAACACACATGCAATGACAGTGGTGGATCCATGTGTGGTTTGTGGATAGAACACACATGCAATGACTCTAGTGCTAGTTTTAGTATAAGAGAACACAAGCAATGACTCTAGTGGGTCCACATGTGGTTTATGAAAAGAACACACATGCAATGACCACTGGTTGATCCATATGTTGTTTGTGGAAAAGAACACACATGCAATGAGTCTAGTGGATCCATGTGTGATTTGTGGAAAAGAACACACATGCAATGACTCTAGTTTTGGTTTGTGGTTTTAGTATAAGAACAAACATGCAATGACTCTAGTGGTTGGTCCATGTGTGGTTTGTGGAAATAACACACATGCAATGACTCTGGTTGATCCATATGTGGTTTGTGGAAAGAACACACATGCAATGACCACTAGTGGATCCATGTGTGGTTTGTGTAAAAGAACACACGTGCAATGACCACTGGTTGATCCATGTGTGGTTTGTGGAAAGAACACACATGCAATGACTCTAGTGTTGGTTTTAGTATAAGAACACACATGCAATGACTCTAGTGGTGGATCCAAGTGTAGTTTCTGGAAAAGAACACACACATGCAATGACTCTAGTGGTTGATCCATGTGTGGTTTGTGGAAATAACACACATGCAATGACTCTAGTGGTTGATCCATGTGTGGTATGTGGAAATAACACACATGCAATGACTGTAATGGATCCATCAGTGGTTTATGGAAAAGAACACACATGCAATGACCACTGGTTGATCCATATGTGGTTTGTGGAAATAACACAGATGCAATAACTCTAGTATGGTTGATCCATGTGTGGTTTGTGGAAAGAACACACATGCAATGACAGCGGTGGATCCATGTGTGGTTTGTGGATAGAACACACATGCAATGACTCTAGTTCTAGTTTTAGTATAAGAACACACATGCAATAACTCTAGTGGGTCCACATGTGGTTTGTGAAAAGAACACACATGCAATGACCACTGGTTGATCCATAAGTTGTTTGTGGAAAAGAACTCACATGCAATGAGTCTAGTGGATCCATGTGTGGTTTGTGGAAAAGAACTCACATGCAATGACTCTAGTGCCGGTTTGTGGTTTTAGTATAAGAACAAACATGCAATGACTCTAGTGGTTGATCCATGTGTGGTTTGTGGAAAGAACACACATGCAATGACTATAGTTGATCCATATGTGGTTTGTGCAAAGAACACACATGCAATGACCACTGGTGGATCCATGTGTGGTTTGTGGAAAAGAACTCACCTGCAAAGACCACTGGTTGATCCATATGTGGTTTGTGGAAAGAACACACATGCAATGACTCTAGTATTGGTTTTAGTATAAGAACAGACATGCAATGACTCTAGTGGTGGATCCATGTGTGGTTTGTGGACAAGAACACACATGCAATGACTCTAGTGGTTGATCCATGTGTGGTTTGTGCAAATAACACACATGCAGTGACTCTAGTGGTTGATCCATGTGTGGTTTGTGGAAATAACACACATGCAATGACTATAATTGATCCATCAGTGGTTTATGAAAAAAAAAAACAAGCAATGACCACTAGTTGTTCCATATGTGGTTTGTGGAAAGAACACACATGCAATGACTCTAGTGGTTGACCCGTGTGTGGTTTGTGGAAAGAACACACATGCAATGACAGTGGTGGATCCATGTGTTGTTTGTGGATAGAACACACATGCAATTACTCTAGTGCTAGTTTTAGTATAAGAACACACATGCAAGGACTCTAGTGGGTACACATGTGGGTTGTGAAAAGAACACACATGCAATGACCACATGTTGATCCATAAGTTGTTTGTGGAAAAGAACACACATGCAATGAGTCTAGTTGATCCATGTGTGGTTTGTGGAAAAGAACACACATGCGATGACTCCAGTGCTGGTTTGTGGTTTTAGTATAAGAACAAACATGCAATGACTCTAGTGGTTGATCCATGTGTGGTTTGTGGAGAGAACACACATGCAATGACTCTGGTTGATCTATATGTGGTTTGTGGAAAGAACACACATGCAATGACCACTGGTGGATCCATGTGTGGTTTGTGGAAAAGAACACACATGCAATGACCACTGGTTGATCCATGTGTGGTTTGTGGAAAGAACACACATGCAATGATTCTAGTGTTGGTTTTAGTATAAGAACACACATGCAATGACTCTAGTGGTTGGTCCATGTGTGGTTTGTGGAAAAGAACACACACATGAAATGACTCTAGTGGTTGATCCATGTGTGGTTTGTGGAAATAACACACATGCAATGACTCTAGTGATTGATCCATGTGTGGTTTGTGGAAATAACACACATGCAATGACTGTAATGCATCCATAAGTGGTTTATGGAAAAGAACACACATGCAATGACCACTGGTTGATCCACATGTGGTTTGTGGAAAGAACACACATGAAATGACTCTAGTGGTTGATCCGTGTGTGGTTTGTGGAAAGAACATGTAACACCCTCGGAATCGGCCCTATGCAAGTTTCGGCGCTTCCCGCCAAACCCGCATAGAAACGATTCAAAGGTGCCCACTGTGCACTTGTAAAGCGGTGGAAAACGAAGTAATATCATTACACAATAGTCCTCGATGGAACCCACAAAACATATATATACAACGGCGACTCAAAGAGTCAAGAATACAGATTTACATTACAAAGAACCAAATCACCTTGAAAACAATACAGCGTCCGAGTATGGACAAGATGCAAATTGAGCTAAGAGCCCTGAAGAATAACCAATGGCGTCCATAACCCTGCCCAGGCCAAGCCGGAAGGGTAACCCTGCTAACGACGTCGATCTCAAACCTTCTTAAACAAAAGGGGTGCCGATAAAGGGCAAAGGAAAAAGAGAGCGGTCAGTACTGAGGCCAGTACACAGCGAGACTAGAATTCGGCGGTCCTCGCCTACATAGGTATGGTGGACTGAAGCGGCAGCGCAGCATGCACTAAACAACCTATAGAGACTCGATACAACTGGCGGCTATCAGAGAGGGGTAAGAAAGATCTATTCGGAACCAACCTGATACTACCACCAAACATACCCATCCTGGTATTTCCCCCTCGAGACCAAACGAGGAAGTTAACCGAGGAACTCACACCGTTGGCAATTTTATTTATTCAGTTATCGTTGCAGCAATTACTAGTCAGGTATAGATAGTCATCCTGATATAATAAGCAGTGGGCACTTTTAGTTAACCATTCTGTTGTAGTTGCAACACTTACTAGTCAGATACAATTAGCATGAGATATCCCAAACCCAGCAGTTGTTGGTACTTTTATTTAGCCATTCCGTTGTAGTGGAGCTGATTACTAGTCATATCGGATACAAGTCAATTTATAACAGTAAACTTTAGTTATAGTTGTCTATGATCGAGAACTGTGCTCCAAGTCGTCCATAACCGCGGACACGGCTTCTCGAAAAGATTTAACGCAGGGTGCACCAAAGTTTCCACACGCACCTACACCCTTGTTGTCGATCGTAGGTACAAGATCACAAAACATACACCCAACGGTATGTCGACGGGTTTCGGACACGACGCTTCCTGCACCCAAAGCAAGCATGTGGGGCCACCCCACTAAGCTACCACTTAATTTGGCGGCTCAAACAGACCTGTGGTTTGCGCTGGTGGTCAGAAACGATCGGGAACCCGAAAGTGTGACTGGCTTGTCGATACCGAAAAACACTCGCAATCCTAACAAGACAGTGCTCCACGCACAATCTTAAATAAAGCAAAAAGCATGGCATAAGTACAGGATAGTAATAAAGCCCCAAACTACTTTGTGGCCCCAAGACAAAGATTTGGAATCAGGTACTAAATCGATGGGGTGCCCATACACCCCACCGTGGTTAGCGCTCGATCTCTAACAGTGTCAAGAACTCGGATCCCACGGACACCAAAGGAGCGGTTAAAAACCAAATATTGTCTATTACCCACCGGTGCCTCTGCATTTACCTACTTCAATTTTAGTTATTAAACAGTAATTAAAGCCATGATCATCTCCAACATTAAACATGCGGCATTACTCCAGCAACTATGGTACTTGACGACATGCAACAGCACTTGAGCAAGCGCAAGTCCAACTATCTACCAATCAACAGGAAATAGGATGTGTCCAAGGCAATATAAGGCTGCAAGGGATATCACGGGTACGAAAACTAGAGCATCACAACATAGATAGCAATAGATCACAGGAGGAAATAAAGACTATAAAAGTAAGATAGGTAGAAAAGGGGAGAATGCTCGCCTGAAAACATTGCCGAAGGTTCATCCGAAGATCGGGTCGACACTCACATCAACTCATCGGCCTAATCCGTGAAGAAGCAAGCACTAGAAGAAACACCGGATGGACTATTTAATACTACGGCAAAAGATCCGGCATGATTATGATATGATGCAGGTGCGGTGCAATTAGGCAATATTAAGCGGAACCGGGGTCCCGACATTTAATTAAACGGTTCAAGTTATTTATATACCCCGCAAATTAAATGTTGGATTAGCAAGACAAAACATGGCTTCGGTTCGCTATGCCAATTTAAATGGAGTCCGTAATAAGACAAAGATATCCCGCATATAGACTCCATATTTAATTATGAGATGAATTGGCTTAATGCCCCCAAACCACAGACAAGTATGCATGCATGAACAATTTAATATGCATCAGTTGATAATGCCATATTATAAAAATAATGGGGTCTCGGATAGGGAATCACATTAGGGTTCGGCGAACTTGGGCTCCGAGGGGTTCGGGGTCGGTCTTAGGGTTCGACGGGAGAACGGCTCGACGAGATCGGTCTCGGACAACGGAAGTCGATCTTGTCGCATCCGAGAAGAAGAACTTGGTTGGTGTCGGGGGCACATCGGATCCGTCCTGGTCGATGCCGATCTTGTCATCACGAAGATCTTGTTGGGTCCTCGTATCGGGTCGGTCTTGGCGTTCGGGAAGAAGAACTTGGCGTGCGACGTCGTCGGCATCGGTGCGGGAAGGAGGTCTTGTCGTTCCGTGTCGGTGACCTTGGCATCCGGGTTCTCGGCGAACTTGGCGTCCGGGAAGGAGTACTTGTCGCACCGGGGTCTCGGTGTCCTCGGATCCGAGAGGAAGAACTTGACGTGTCGGGTTCGGTCTTCGGGGTCCGGGAAGGAGATCAAACGTTCCATGTGGGAGACCTTGGCGTCGGGAAGGCGAACTAGGCATGCCGAGGTTCGGTCTTGCGGAGAATATCTTGAGGTTCCCGGTTTTCTTGCCGGCGACGAACTTGAATTAGGCCCAAAGTCCTTGTGCGGATCTGCGGGTCTTTGTCTCGGGTCGATCTCGATATCTCAAACGACATCCGCAAGTTGCGGCGGATGCTCTGAAATACCCGAGAGCAACGCCACTTATCCTGCAACCACACTAGAATGACACCACCATTGTCATTTCCATCGCATACACGCAGTAACTTCCTAGACACGATGTCATTCATACTTATTCAACAGTGCACACCACCACATCCTCGCAGCAGCACTACAAGCAGAACCAAACGCCGGAGCAAAAGGCGCCAGGGCACACGCTCAGGCAAGCAAAAGGATGGCGACGGAGGGCTGACAGGGGTCGCGGGGGCCGGCACGGTGGTGGGATGGAGTCCGGCGCGGGGAGGCATAGAGAGGAGGCGCGCTCTGCGAGGGGAACTTGGGGTCGGCCACAGCCTGCGAGTCAGGTACCACCAGCGAGCTTGGAGGGGACTACCGGCGAGAGGGGGTCGGTGACAGAATAGAGAGGCGCTTTGGGCGGCGCCAAGGGCGAGGCAGCAGGAATACGGCGAGGAGGAGGCCTACAGGAGGGACGGGGCCAGGCTCTGACGCAGCACTGCGGGGAGCTCCGCCTGCGAGGGGAGTGACGAGCACGGGCTACAGAGAGGAGGAGCTTCGGGGGGGATGGGTTCTAGGCGAGGGGGTCGAGGCGCTGGCCGGGAGGAGAGGGCCGCTCGAATGGTGGAGGCGGCGGCGATGGGGATGAGCGATGCAGGGCAGATGAGGTGGGGAAAGGCGACGAGGCGGGCGTCAGGCTCTTGGAGGCAGAGCACGAGCGGGGCGCCGGCGGCTGAACGCGAGAGGCGGCAACAGCCTTGCAGGAAGGGGAGAGAGAGGCGCGGCTGGGCAGGACTCGGCGAGGCAAAGGCGGGCGCGAGAGACCTATCGGGGGCAGGAGAGAGGCACGACAAGGAGGCCAGCGGGGTGGTGACGAGGAGGGCATCCGGCGGCGAGGACCACCCACGGGGGAGCGCAGCGGTGACCGCTGGTCGCCCTGGAGGCAGAGGCGGCGGGGAATCTAGCAGAGGGAGGGAGCGGGACAGGCATCGGGGATGGGGAGAGCGGGCGAGGGGCCATCAAGGGGTCGGGCCCGGTGGCAGGGAGAGAAGGAGGTGGGGAGGGATGGCAGGTGGTGGAAGTTGGTGGGGAGTTGGGGGGCGGTGTGGTGCCAGGTGGCAGCTGGGGTGAGGTGGCATGCACTGATTGGGTGGGGTTTTGGGCCAGGGGATGTGGCGAGCCGTGAGTGGCTGTGGTGATGTGGAGGGGGCTGAGTAGACTAGGATTGGGTAGTTTTAGGAATTTTGGAGGTGGTCAGGGCTCAAGCTGGCTGCCTCCTAAAAATAAAAGAAATATTTTATTATTTGAAACGGGGCTTTTGCGAACCGTTGGTAGACAAAACAAAATATTCCGGAGGCCCGGGTTTTGATTTGAAATAAAGACGGGGCGTTTAGAAAACAAAAACAGATTTTTCGAAAATAATTTTTAAAAAAACCATGCAAGATGATGACGATGCTCAAATGCAAGGTGGCATGATGACATGAGCATGCAGTCATGATGATGCAATGCACAAAAACAACGCGATTTTCTAGTAGTGGTTTTGCGGGGCGCCACAATTCAACACCACTAACAATGGATCTCGCCCTCGAGATCCGCCTCATGGTACCGGGAAGAAGGGCAGCGATCTGCGTCTTCTCGCTTCGTGTAGATCCTCGCGACACCACTAACAAGAGGTCGTTGTCCGAGATCGTCGAGAGAACACTCCGGGAACAAAAGGTCGAAGGTAGAGGTATCAACAAATAAAGCCACCTCTAGCTTCGATAGAAAAAGGGAACCGATGCATTCTCATCCACTTCAATGTACAAAAGCGAATAGAAGGGGTAGTCGGCATGGGGGCCAATCCATCACGCACCCAAACTATTACTCTGCACAATCAGTAGAGAAGCATGCAACCATTCTCGGAATCAGACTGAAGATCTCGACAATCAAGGTTCGGAACAGAGGGGTGATGCGGCTCTGCATCGGATCTGGCGTAGAGGATGTCGTCGCGTCGGAAAACACCGGAAGGCACAAACAAGGAACCAAGAATGGTACCACAGATAAAGGATCACTCAAATAGCATGAAGTCCGGAGGTGGGAACACCATTGCCAAAGGAGGAAGCGAAACCCTGAAGGTACGATGGAACCCAACCACGAGAAATCCTGGACTCGAAGAGAGAGAAAAGAGCGGATTCAAAACACGCAGAGGTGAGAGGAGAGCAGCAGAGGGGTAAGGAGTAAAATCAGACCTAATCGGAACTATCCAACCGATTTTGCGAAAATAGTTTTGACACTCTACTTCGGCCGTTAGCTAGGTTATCCTACAGGCTAGACTTGTGGGGTATCGCAACTGCTGAGCTCTGATACCACTCTGTAACACCCTCGGAATCGGCCCTATGCAAGTTTCGGCGCTTCCCGCCAAACCCGCATAGAAACGATTCAAAGGTGCCCACCAGGCACTTGCGTGCGGGTGGAAAACGAAGTAATATCATTACACAATAGTCCACGATGGAACCCACAAAACATATATATACAACGACGACTCAAAGAGTCAAGAATACAGATTTACAGTACAAAGAACCAAATCACCTTGAAAACAATACAGCGTCCGAGTACGGACAAGATGCAAATTGAGCTAAGAGCCCTGAAGAATAACCAATGGCGTCCATAACCCTGCCCAGGCCAAGCCGGAAGGGTAACCCTGCTAACGACGTCGATATCAAACCTTCTTAAACAAAAGGGGTGCCGACAAAGGGCAAAGGAAAAAGAGAGCGGAAGATCGAGGCCAAGACACGACGAGACTAGAATTCGGCGGTCCTCGCCTACATAGGTATGGTGGACTGAAGCGGCAGCGCAGCATGCACTAAACAACCTATAGAGACTCGATACAACTGGCGGCTATCAGAGAGGGGTAAGAAAGACCTATTCGGAACCAACCTGATACTACCACCAAACATACCCATCCTGGTATTTCCCCCTCGAGACCAAACGAGGAAGTTAACCGAGGAACTCACACCGTTGGCAATTTTATTTATTCAGTTATCGTTGCAGCAATTACTAGTCAGGTATAGATAGTCATCCTGATATAATAAGCAGTGGGCACTTTTAGTTAACCATTCTGTTTTAGTTGCAACACTTACTAGTCAGATACAATTAGCATGAGATATCCCAAACCCAGCAGTTGTTGGTACTTTTATTTAGCCATTCCGTTGTAGTGGAGCTGATTACTAGTCATATCGGATACAAGTCAATTTATAACAGTAAACTTTAGTTATAGTTGTCTATGATCGAGAACTGTGCTCCAAGTCGTCCATAACCGCGGACACGGCTTCTCGAAAAGATTTAACCTGAGGGTGCACCAAAGTTTCCACACGCACCTACACCCTTGTTGTCAGATCAGGTAGGTACAAGATCACAAAACATACACCCAACGGTATGTCGACGGGGTTTCGGACACGACGTTTCCCAGACCCAAAGAAAGCACAGGGGGCCACCCCACTAAGCTACCCGCAACGAAGTTGGCCGGCTCCGAAACGGACCCAGGGTTTGCGTCAGTGGCTGTAAACGACTGGGAACCCGAAAGTGTGACTAGGCTTGTCGATACCGCGAAAACACTCCGCAATCCCAAACAGTATAGGTGCTCCACGCACAATCTTAAATAAAGCAGTAAAGCATGGCATAAGTACAGGATAGTAATAAAGCCCCAAACTACTTTGTGGCCCCCAGTACAGTACATGGAATCAGGTACTAAATCCATGGGGGTGCCCACACACCCCACCTGTGGTTAGCGCGCTCGATCTCGAAACAGGTGTCAAGAACTCGGGATCCTACGGGACACCAGTGAGCGGTTAAAAACCAAATATTGTCTATTACCCACCGGTGCCTCTGCATTTACCTACTTCAATTTTAGTTATTAAACAGTAATTAAAGCCATGATCATCTCCAACATTAAACATGCGGCATTACTCCAGCAACTATGGTACTTGACGACATGCAACAGCACTTGAGCAAGCGACTTCGACGCGCAAGTCCAACTATCTACCAATCAACAGGCAATAGGATGTGTCCAAGGCAATATAAGGCTGCAAGGGATATCACGGGTACGAAAACTAGAGCATCGCAACACAGATAGCAATAGATCACAGGAGGAAATAAAGACTATAAAAGTAAGATAGGTAGAAAAGGGGAGAATGCTCGCCTGAAAACATTGCCGAAGGTTCATCCGAAGATCGGGTCGACACTCGCATCAACTCATCGGCCTAATCCGTGAAGAAGCAAGCACTAGAAGAAACACCGGATGGACTATTTAATACTACGGCAAAAGATCCGGCATGATTATGATATGATGCAGGTGCGGTGCAATTAGGCAATATTAAGCGGAACCGGGGTCCCGACATTTAATTAAACGGTTCAAGTTATTTATATACCCCGCAAATTAAATGTTGGATTAGCAAGACAAAACATGGCTTCGGTTCGCTATGCCAATTTAAATGGAGTCCGGAATAAGACAAAGATATCCCGCATATAGACTCCATATTTAATTATGATATGAATTGGCTTAATGCCCCCAAACCACAGACAAGTATGCATGCATGAACAATTTAATATGCATCAGTTGATAATGCCATATTATAAAAATAATGGGGTCTCGGATAGGGAATCACATTAGGGTTCGGCGAACTTGGGCTCCGAGGGGTTCGGGTCGGTCGAGTGGTTCGACGGGAGAACGGCTCGACGAGATCGGTCTCGGACAACGGAAGTCGATCTTGTCGCATCCGAGAAGAAGAACTTGGTTGGCATCGGGGGCACATCGGATCGGTGCCGATCTTGTCGCCACGAAGATCTTGTCGGTCCTCGTATCGGGTCGGTCTTGGCGTCGAAGAAGAACTTGGCGGCGCAGGTCGCATCGCGGGAAGGAGGTCTTGTCGCCCGATGTCGGTGACCTTGGCATCCGGTTCTCGCAAACTCGTGGCGTCCAGGAAGGAGTACTTGTCGACGGGTCGGTGTCCTCGGATCCGAGAGGAAGAACTTGACGTGTCGGGTTCGGTCTTCGGGGTCCGGGAAGGAGATCAAACGTTCCATGTGGGAGACCTTGGCATCGGGAAGGCGAACTAGGCATGCCGAGGTTCGGTCTTGCGGAGAAGATCTTGAGGTTCCCGGTTTTCTTGCCGGCGACGAACTTGAATTAGGCCCAAAGTCCTTGTGCGGATCTGCGGGTCTTCGTCTCGGGTCGATCTCGATATCTCAAACGACATCCGCAAGTTGCGGCGGATGCTCTGAAATACCCGAGAGCAACGCCACTTATCCTCCAACCACACTAGAATAACACCACCATTGTCATTTCCATCGCATACACGCAGTAACTTCCTAGACACGATGTCATTCATACTTCTTCAACAGTGCACACCACCACATCCTCGCAGCAGCACTACAAGCAGAACCAAACGCCGGAGCAAAAGGCGCCAGGGCACACGCTCAGGCAAGCAAAAGGATGGCGACGGAGGGCTGACAGGGGTCGCGGGGGCCGGCATGGTGGCGGGATGGAGTCCGGCGCGGGGAGGCACAGAGAGGAGGCGCGCTCTGCGAGGGGAACTTGGGGTCGGCCACGAGCGGCACGCGAGTCGGGGTACCGCTGACGAGCTTGGCGGAGGGGACTACCGGCGAGAGGGGGTCGGTGATAGAACAGAGAGGCGCTTCGGGCGGCGCCAAGGGCGAGGCAGCAGGAATACGGCGAGGAGGAGGCCTACAGGAGGGACGGGGCCAGGCTCTGACGCAAAGATCAAGGGAAGCTCCTCCAGGGGGGGGACGAGCCGGCCAGAGAGAGGAGGAGCTTCGGGGGGATGGGTTCTAGGCGAGGGGGTCAAGGCGTTGGCTGGGAGGAGAGGGCCGCTCGAACGGTGGAGGTGGCGGCGATGGGGATGAGCGATGCAGGGCAGATGAGGTGGGGAAAGGCGACGAGGCGGGCGTCGGGCTCCTGGAGGCAGAGCACGAGCGGGGCGCCGGCGGCTGAACGCGAGAGGCGGCAGCAGCCTTGCGGGAAGGGGAGAGAGAGGCGCGGCGGGGCAGGACTCGACGAGGCAAAGGCGGGCGCGAGAGACCTATCGGGGGCAGGAGAGAGGCACGACAAGGAGGCCAGCGGGGTGGTGACGAGGAGGGCATCCGGCGGCGAGGACCACCCACGGGAGCTGTGGCGGCACTGCTGGTCGCCCTGGAGGCAGAGGCGGCGGGGAATCTAGCAGAGGGAGGGAGCGGGACAGGCATCGGGGATGGGGAGAGCGGGGCGAAGGGGACGGCTACCGCGGGGTAGGGCCCGGTGGCAGGGAGAGAAGGAGGTGGGGATGGATGGTGTGGTGGGGAGTTGGGGGGGGAAGTGGTGTTAGGTGGGCCAGCAGAGGAGAGGTGGGTGAGGTGGCATGCACTGATTGGGTGGGGTTTTGGGCCAGGGGGATGTGGCGAGCCGTGAGTGGCTGTGGTGATGTGGAGGGGGCTGAGTAGACTAGGATTGGGTAGTTTTAGGAATTTTGGAGGTGGCCGGTCAGGCTTTCGGGCCTGGCGGGCTGCCTCCTAAAAATAAAAGAAATATTTTATTATTTGAAACGGGGCTTTTGCGAACCGTTGGTAGACGAAACAAAATATTCCGGAGGCCCGGGTTTTGATTTGAAATAAAGACGGGGCGTTTAGAAAACAAAAACAGATTTTTCGAAAATAGTTTTTAAACAAACCATGCAAGATGATGACGATGCTCAAATGCAAGGTGGCATGATGACATGAGCATGCAGTCATGATGATGCAATGCACAAAAACAACGCGATTTTCTAGTAGTGGTTTTGCGGGGCGCCACAGAACACACATGGAATGACAGTGGTGGATCCATGTGTGGTTTGTGGATAGAACACACATGCAATGACTCTAGTGCTAGTTTTAGTATAAGAGAACACATGCAATGACTCTAGTGGGTCCACATGTGGTTTGTGAAAAGAACACACATGCAATGACCACTGGTTGATCCATAAGTTGTTTGTGGAAAAGAACACACATGCAATGAGTCTAGTGGATCGATGTGTGGTTTGTGGAAAAGAACACACATGCAATGACTCTAGTTTTGGTTTGTGGTTTTAGTATAAGAACAAACATGCAATGACTCTAGTGGTTGATCCATGTGTGGTTTGTGGAAAGAACACACATGCAATGACTCTGGTTGATCCATATGTGGTTTGTGGAAAGAACACACATGCAATGACCACTGGTGCATCTATGTGTGGTTTGTGGAAAAGAACACACATCCAATAACCACTGGTTGATCCATGTGTGGTTTGTGGAAAGAACACACATGCAATGACTCTAGTATTGGCTTTAGTATAAGAACACACATGCAATGACTCTAGTGGTGGATCCATGTGTGGTTTGTGGAAAAAAAAACACACATGCAATGACTCTAGTGGTTGATCCATGTGTGGTTTGTGGAAATAACACACATCCAATGACTCTAGTGGTTGATCCATGTGTGATTTGTGGAAATAGCACATGCAATGACTGTAATGGATCTATAAGTGGTTTATGGAAAATAACACACATGCAATGACCACTGGTTGATCCATATGTGGTTTGTGGAAATAACACACATGCAATAACTCTAGTGGTTGATCCATGTGTGGTTTGTGGAAAGAACACACATTCAATGATAGTGGTGGATCCATGTGTGGTTTGTGGATAGAACACACATGCAATGACTCTAGTGCTAGTTTTAGTATAAGAACACACATGCAATGACTCTAGTGGGTCCACATGTGGTTTGTGAAAAGAACACACATGCAATGACCACTGGTTGATCCATAAGTTGTATGTGGAAAAGAACACACATGCAATGAGTCTAGTGGATCCATGTGTGGTTTGTGGAAAAGAACACACATGCAATGACTCTAGTGCTGGTTTGTGGTTTTAGTATAAGAACAAACATGGAATGACTCTAGTGGTTGATCCAGGCGTGGTTTGTGGAAAGAACACACATGCAATGACTATGGTTGATCCATATGTGGTTTGTGGAAAGAACACACATGCAATGACCACTGGTGGATCCATGTGTGGTTTGTGGAAAAGAACACACATGCAATGACCACTGGTTGATCCATGTATGGTTTGTGGAAATAACACACATGCAATGACTCTAGTGGTTGATCCATGTGTGGTTTGTGAAAAGAACACACATGCAATGACTCTAGTGTTGGTTTTAGTATAAGAACACACATGCAATGACTCTAGTGGTTGATCCATGTGTGGTTTGTGGAAATAACACACATGCAATGACTCTAGTGGGTCCACATGTGGTTTGTGGAAAGAACACACATGCAATGACCACTAGTGGATCCATAAGTTTTTTCTGGAAAAGAACACACATGCAATGAGTCTAGTGGATCCATGCGTGGTTTGTGGAAAAGAACACACATGCAGTGACTCTAGTGCTGGTTTGTGGTTTTAGTATAAGAACAAACATGCAATGACTCTAGTGGTTGATCCATGTGTGGTTTGTGGAAAGAACACACATGCAATGACTCTGGTTGATCCATATGTGGGTTGTGGAAAGAACACACATGCAATGACCAATGGTGGATCCATGTGTGGTTTGTGGAAAAGAACACACATGCAATGACTAGTGGTTGATCCATGTGTGGTTTGTGGAAAGAACACACATTCAATGACAGTGGTGGATCCATGTGTGGTTTGTGAAAAGAACACACATGCAATGACTCTAGTGTTGGTTTTAGTATAAGAACACACATGCAATGACTCTAGTGGTTGATCCATGTGTGGTTTGTGGAAATAACACATATGCAATGCCTCTAGTGGTTGATCCATGTGTGGTTTGTGGAAATAACGCACATGCAATGACTCTAGTGGTTGATCCATGTGTGGTTTGTGGAAATAACACACATGCAATGACTGTAATGGATCCATAAGTGGTTTGTGGAAAGAACACACATGCAATGACCACTGGTGGATCCATGTTGGTTTTAGTATAAGAACACACATGCAATGACTCTAGTGGTTGATCCATGTTTGTTTGTGGTTTTAGTATAAGAACAAACATCCTCTAGCTCTCTCTCTCTCTCTCTCTCTCTCTCTCTCTCTCTCTCGTAGAAGACCAAACTTGTGCCCACTCTGTTTGCTACGACCTGATTGGTTGTCACGGCTATCACGCAGATCCCGCACACCAACCATTGATCCTGTGTGATCCAACGAGGCTCGTTTCACACGTCGTGCCCTTCACAGGACAGCGCGAGACAGCACAAACGTCTCCCTCAACGAGACTTCTACAAGAAGGAACACGATGTTGTCCATGGAAAAAGTGGTCGAGTGGTCATGTCATTTTTAATCTAGTCTGCAAAGGCTACAAGTCTACTACACGGCAACTGGTCATCCACGGACCACCGACTATACCATTTTTACTTTGCAGCGTGCCTGCACTCTCACTTCCGTCAGGCCCCCACCACACGAACCTTCCACGCGGCAGCCGCAGCCGGAAGAGCTGTCAACTGGGGCCCTCGAGGAGGCCTAAACGTCCCCGCATTAAAAACCCAGCCTATCAGGTCCTACATTCACACTCATCCACTACTCGCTCTTCCCTATCCAGCAAAACATCACAATCTTGAACGTACTTGCACGAACCTTCTCCATGAAACTAGTGTGTGGGGGTGAGTGTCCGGGCATCACCGCCGGGGTGGTGCTTCATGCGGCAGATCTGGAGGAGCATCACGCAGTACAGGCCGAGGAGGACGTGCAGTTCAACCCCTTGGGGGACCATGTGCACAACGGTGCTGACGACTTCGGAGGCACCGATGAGGGCGTGGAGTTCGACGAACACGCTCCGCTTGTGTACCCGGAGGTACATCTATTTCTACATGTTTCATATTTTCTGCTCGAGCTTAATCTATCCAGGCGTCATAAAAAAATCTAGTCCTAATGATTAGTTGCAACGTACGAACTGGTACATGGAGAGATCTAGTCTGTTCTGAATGAATCCACATTATTTATTTATTTATTAATAAGTTACCAAGAATACAAACCACATTAATTTAGGAGCGAGCTGGGGAGACGGCCGTAATGAACTGCTGAACCTGTATAGACATGTTATTGCATCAAAAGTAACTTGGAATGGTGGAAAGAATATATATTTATTATTTTGCTCATTTCGGTTTGTCTTCCATATATTACAGGTGTATTCAAGTGAGATGGACTCCGACAAGGAGACCAGGGACAACAAGAGTCGCCATGTCATGAAGAAGCTCAAGAGCGGGATAATCCCTTTCTGCACTCGACTTGGGGAGCTCAGGTACCCTTTCTGTAAGAAAGGAGTCAACCCCAGGATTGCCAGCTTGATTCCGCATGCGGTTGGCATCGGTAAAAGCCTGGTTAGTAAACACAAGTCGGTGACCAAGGCTAAGCACGCTGCTTATGGCAAGTTCCTGAGGGAGTATGTCAAGAACGGCCTAGTGTCCCCTTACTTAGGAATCAGCAACTCCTAGCCGACCAACCCCGTCACTGTGTTGGCCCGGCCACTAATAATATTTAGTTCTCTTACCGTATCTAGACCCTTAAACTATGTGGATTTCTATTTTCGTACCCTTCAAAATATATTTAAGTTCATTTGTTTATGTTGTTAAAGTTCCGGTGGCATACTCGTTATTTTGCATGGATAGAGGGTTGCCCCCGAGGAATAACGGTTCGTGGGCAAAACTGAGTACAACTGAATCACCATGGTTAGACACGAGGGAAAAAAAGTGACTCATGGTACGCATGTGCGGTGCACGGGGCGGTAGCGGACACGTGTGGCCGTGCACGGTGCATTAGCCTACGCGGTGCATGGTAGAGCAACAAAACACCGCTTCCCTTCTCCTTTAATAGAGGCCTCCCCACTCCCACTCCCACTCATCACGCACTCGCTCACTCAACCGTTTCCACTGTCCCATCACCTTCTGCAAACGGCCAACAAAACCCCAACCACGCCGGCGATGGAGAAGATCGGCATGGTGGCCATCGGCACCTCCAAGGAAGCTGGCGAGGAGCCCCCCGTCCCCGTCCCTGCATCCGCCGTAGCCTCCGGCGAGGAGGCCCCCCGCCGGTCTCGGACAGATCCCGCTCGGCTGGGACCCCTACGAGGAGGTTGTCTACATAAGGCCGGAGAACCCCTACGACACCAGCATCACCGGCCCATGGTCTGAGGTAACCAGGGTTTTCTCCCCTTCCCTTGTTCTTCCCCCGTTCCCATCGTTGGATGCTAGATCGTATGTTATTAGGGCTCGGCTGTTCGTATTTTTTACAGTAGCTAATCCTATTGTGTTAGATCTCGATTTTCGATGAATCCCCCTGTTCGTAGTTGGGATCAGTATTCGATTTGGTTTGAGATTTGGGGAATAATTGGGAGATCTCATTCGGTTAATTTATGCAAAAAATCAATCCCGATAATCAAAGTATCTCAATCATGTCCTTATTTCACTCTTCTGTTTTTTTCCAACAGGAGGATAGCAGCGACCTCCGCAGCGACGAAGAGTCGCAGGACACCAAGACTCGTCATGTGCTGAGGAGGCTAAAGTCCGGTCAGTACAATAACTTCTTCGCCGGCGACGTGTACAGGTGCCCCTTCTGCCCCACCAGGAGGCTCCGCAGCACGGACTTCAACTCCCTCGTGAAGCATGCCGAGGACGTGAGGACTGCTGGCAGTCCGTGTGAACGTCCACAGCTTCAGGGACAAGCACCAGGCGCTCGGTCTTCACCTCCGCAACCTCCAGAAGGTGGCTATCGAGGAGGGTCGCATGCCCCGGATCAGACCCAAGGTGCCCATGGTCAAGGGGCTGGGCAGCAAGAAGTAGAGGAGGCGCCAGAGGGAGGAGGCGGATTCCCTCCTGGCAGAGGCCACGAGGGGCCACTGATCAGCTGATGCTGCTGTAAAGCAGCTTCTTTTGTCTTGTCTGTGTTGAAGCAGTCCGCTGCTGCTGCTGAGCAGCCTAATTGTCGAACCTCGTTAAGTACCGTACTATATAACCTATATTAGCTGCTTTATCTACATCTGCTCTGTTTACTGAATTTATTTATGGTGCTGGTTTGTTTTGCTGCTCTAGATTTGCTACTAGATTGGGGAAAAACGATCGCAAAAGGAACAATGAATGAAGAGAGAAGCTGCTCTAGATTCCCTACCTTTTTGGGCAAGAAAAACACAATTGTTAGAGAGAGAGGGGAAAAGGCGCTCTTTAAAAAGGCCACTTTAGGCGTCATGGTGCACGTAACGGCCAAGCCTTTGACCAGACGGCACCCCCCTCCAAGCGCATGTGAGGGCTTCGAAATATCGGGAGGGCAAAAGTGAGGACAAACGAGACACAATATTGCTATAGCTAAATCTGATAAAAAAGCTGAATTTGGCTTTACCATGCAATTTGGCTAGAGATCCACAATGTAGCTATTCTAAATCCTTAAACTATGTGGTGCGTTGAAACCTAATGCTTTTCCACCGACACGTGTGTTGCAAAGTTGCTTGATCGTGCATGCTTACACAAGTGGCCTACAGAGAAACTTATAGAAGCATGGGCAAACAAGCTTCATTTTGGCAAATTCGGGACAAGCTTTGTGAAATCGGCAGGCCTGATTGGCTGGGCGGCTGCCCCGGGGTGCAGGGATGCTAGGTCCATGTCTATGCTTACACTTCTTAAACTTGTTAGGAATTAATAATAACTGTACACTTCCTACATCTGTCACACGTTACGTCAGGTCAAGACTAGACTCTTTGCGGATCGGCAACGGGACGGTGGTCAACGTGACCGGTCTCTGCCACGCCAAAGCCACGTCGCACACCCGTCCCATCGCCTACCGGGACGGACGCCGAATTTAATCGCTAGGATTGGAAACCATCGGTGCTCGCCCGGTCAAACTTGCTTCCGCATGGGTATGACCGGAATATTGGTAAACGGAATTTAAGCATCGCCTTCTATCTCCTCAGCACAACACTGTGCAAAAATCCCCAACTCATTCCTTCCACCGGCGCCACCACCGCAAGAACCATCGACGTTGCCGCAGGCACCGCCTCCGCCTGGCCATACCACCGCAATAGATGACTCCACCTCCATGCCCAGTCCCAGCCACCGCTACCGAAACTAGGCCACCGCCGCCGCATTAGCTGTTGCCATGGACGCAGAGTACGGCGTGTTCGGTGACGGGAGCGACTACACCGACGAGTACAATGTCACCGCCCATGGAACCACCAAGCTGACGGTCGTCCACACAAATGCGTCAGCGGAGGTGGCCAAGGTCATCGCAATGTATGAGTGGTGGCTACAAGATCCGATGGACAGGTACAAGATCGTCGGCCTTGACCTCGAATATACCAGAGATAGGAAGAGGATGGCGCTTTTGCAGCTGTCCATGCAAAACCACTACCTATTATATCATGTATGTAGGGCCAAATCTGTATGCCCGGAGCTTCGCGAGTTCCTACACAGGAGGGAGATCTACTTCGCCAGCGTCGACATCAAGAACGACACTCCGAAGCTAGAACGGGATCTCCTCGTTCATGTCGTCAATCACGTCGATCTCAGAGGTACCCGGATGGCGGTACGGGGAAAGCCGGCATGGCTAGACTCGCTTCCGACATCATCGACCGCGAGTACGTCGGCATGAAAATCAAGTTCCCGAAGCACCTCCACGAGCGATGGGAGTGGAGGCACCTGGATTATGAGGCGATCAAGTACGCAGCCAGGGACACGTATGTCTGCTACGAGATGCTCAATAGGATCTGGCGGGTGGGTGAGTGTGCTGTTTACCACTACTAGTTTCGCATTTTGTTCCTAGTTTTATCTACTTTGTATTTTATCTACTTTGTATTTTCTAAGCATTTTGTGTGTAAGAACCAAGATCGTATGATCCCTGTGCTATTAGCTACTTAACCTGTATGAATTACATTCCCCCTTTTGTATGCTTAACATTCATTCTTACAAATTCTGTCTGTGCCATTTGCATGCGGCAGAATTCAGGACTGACATGCATAAGGTGTGATACAGTCATAAGTCATAACCAAACCCAGATTATAGAGAAGGATACAGTCATAAACCAGATTATAGTTTGACAAAGGTAATACACAGCAGTTCGTAATTGCTCACATAGTGTACTTATGAAATAACATGTTTTTATAAACACAACAATTATGCACTAATAGTCTACATCCTAGCCTGTTGGAGAAGGCAACCGATCCCAAGATGCCTTCGGTCGCTTGCCCCGGTTTGTAGATTCATCTACGATCCGACATCTGGGACAAACAACCTGCCTTGGTGGTGGTTCAATGATATGATGCCTGGAACGAGATTTTACAATCTGGCGGTACAGCTCGTGGCTAACATACCCGTCAATTGCAGCGTACTTCAGATTAGGTTCAGAAAGTGGCTTATACTCCCAGTAATCGTGCCCTAAACGCCTCCACGAACATCTCGGCAATCTGTCCTTCATGTCTGCGTACCACGGGTCTATGAGTTCGGAGACAAGAGCGGCCATCCCAGTCTTGCCGCCCTTCGTCCCTAGGATCCAGTAAATTTCCTGGATGTCCACTCTGCACTCCTTTGGGATTCTAATGTTGACAGTCGGACTTTCAAGCAGTTTACTGTCATTTGTGATGTCAACACTGGTAAATGTTATGTGCTGGTTCATGAGAAAGTCATGAAACAGATCCCTAATGCTTTCGCCCCACCTGCATGAAAATGAATTCAGACAAATAATATAGCAATAACTTTTGCAAACAAACGGTTCAGGAACAAAAAGACAACAAAGTTTACCAGATCCCGTCAGCCCCCTTCTCGCAAAAAGGCTGGTATACAAGGACGTGCCCCTTCATGGAGAGTTGCACCATGGCGATCCTACGGCAATCGCGGCTGTACTCGAGGTCGAGACCTACGAACCTGTTTTCTTCGAACTGCAGCCAACTCGTGAAATTATTCAGAGTGTTCCTCACCGTCTGAGGGTCGGTGGTGTAGAAGACATCGATCTTCTTCCCGCCATGTACTTCGATGTCGAAGTGCACAGTTTCTTGCCTGCCATCGTTTCGGACGTCCGGAGCATCCATGACTACAGGCAAGAGCGAAAGGATACGGAGGAAGAGGGTGATGCGGTGGTGGAGGAAATGGATGAGGCCGTGGAGGAGAAAGACGATGAGGCCGTGGAGGAGGAAATGAGACGGAGAAGTGAAAGATTGGAACCGCCCTTACCAATATCTAGAATGGTGCACAACCGTTCGTAGTAGGGTGAAGGTGGCGAAAAACGGCGGTTTTACACGTCGACGCTAGCACTTCCTAAAATTTGTTCTGCGCCACTTGCATGCGGTGGAATCAATTCAAACGTAGGCACGTTTACGCATGCCGGCCTTCACTCACTGATAGGCAGGCCGCACATTTCCCTTTTACGATTTATTTTTTCACTTCCTCTAGACGGTTCCGGTGCCCGCCCTCAATAATTACGCCCCCCCTTCTTTTCTTCCACGCGAACGAGAACCGGCGGTGGTGGTTCCTTGCAGATTTGCTCCCCACTCGAACAACTGCCCCCATCCCTGATTCCACCCCCTCTCGAATCCATCTGCCTCCTTATCACAACACCTCCATTAATCTACCGGATTCCAGACTCCATTTGCCGCTATGGGTAGAGCTTGGGGTAGCAGCAGGCTGAAGCAAAAGGCATCTGGCATTTGACGCAGATGGCGAAGCCGCCACCATGCGAGGATTGGGGATGGTCGAACCTTAGCACCACGAACGCACAGGATCGCCGAGTTGGACATCATCTCAGCCGCCGCCGCTCATTGCATCCTGCTACCGCGTGACGATGCGAACATGGACGAACAACCTTTCGACGCCAGCCTTCTTTACCCGATAACGAAAATGGCCGACGACCGTGATGGCCACGTAAGTTCCAGTATCTAGCTTATTTGTTCAGTCATATCATTGATTCATATGTGCTGAACTCTCATCGGAATCCTATGTTCCTTTCGTCGAACGTGTTGTGTGCACGCGCGGTTTGAAAAAATTGAACCATTTAAGACTATTATGTACAGCGGAAGCTCTGCTCGTACCTGATATTCTGGTGTTTTCGTAGTGACATAGTCTTACTTTAGGTGATAGACGAGTTGTCAATTTCGATTTTGCAATGGAATGCCTGCTAGGTGATATTCTGTTTCCTAAAATAAAAACAAACAGATTAGACGATTTAAGGCTGTTATGCCCCGAGCTGTTTAATTATGATCATCGTCAGAAGTTTGTTCTGGGGGGCTCTGCTCCTACTCCATATATTGAGTATCTTCATAGTGACATAGTCACAATTTAGGCGATATCTGAGGAGACACTCATATTTAGGCGATATTTTGTGTACTTTAATCTAAAGGTCCAGTTGTCAAATTGTATTTGCAATGGAATCCATACTAGGTGATTGTACCAACTGATAACAAACTCTGCAGAATATTCATGCAAAACTGATGCTGCTGGATGAGTGGTCGGAATCCGTAGTGGTGAATATCAAGGAAGAAGAAGAGATGGAAGTGAGAGATGACCAGAACTGGGTGGGTGGAAACGGCGACTGGCTGGTCCTTTTATCCCAGGATGGGAGTACTTGGACTCTAAAAAATTGCTACAGATCGAAGAGACTTGCAGTGCCATCTTTCAAGGGTGGCGGCCTTACTACATTCAACAGCGGGTGGCCGCCACACATTTCCAAATTCGCTTACAGGTTCAACATGGCAGAACTTGAGCTCGTGAAGGTACAGCTCCCACATAGACCGCGGGAGGGGGCGTGGAAGAACTGGGAGTACGACCTCTTAGCGGTGTTCAACAAGACTATCACATTCATTAGATGCCCAGAAGACAAGGAATGGACAGTCTTGCGTGACGACTTCCTGCGGCCGGAGAAGTATGTCGATGCCGTCTTCACCTACGGCTACTCTTCGTACATACCGCAACGCATTTATGCGGTCACTGAACCTAGCGGCGACGTGCGTGTTTGGGAGCCGTCCATTTGGGTGAATCATGGTGTCATATAGCATGTAAAATCCTATTCAAAATTCTGCTTACTGACTATTAGTAACACGCAGGTACCCACGCAGCCCCGCGCATAATTCCAGCTCCGGTCATCGAAGATGCAGTAGCAGATGCTAAACTTGGGACACGGCGCTGGTTCTTGGCACCTCTCGGGGACAACATGGAACAGCATGATGAACTCTTGTGGATTCATATCAGGGGAGCACTAAACAGCGTTGGTGATACAATAGAACATATGGGGACACAACTTTCTTCATACCCATCGCTGCGGTGTCACATTTTCTCGAGGTCTGCATTCCCATCCGAAGACCCAGTAGAGCAAGTCTGGAGCAGAGTCAACAATCTGAACGGACAATCTGTGTTTCTTGGGATCAACTACCCTTTCTTTGTCGGAGCCCCTAGAGTTGTTGAACCTGTAATTGCTCAGGCAGCCCTAGCCCCTGATGCTGCTGCTGCTGGTGTTGGTGGTGGTGGTGTTGGTGGTGGTGGAGCTGACGAAGAACTAGCTGCTACTGCTCCTGGTGAAGCTGACGAAATACATGGTGATGCTGCTGCTGGTGAAGCTGACGAAATACTTGCTAATGCTGCTGCTGGTGAAGCTGACGAAATACCTGCTGAAGCTGCTGCCAGAGTCTAGGAAGAACATGCTGGTGTTGTTGCTAAGGTGCCAGCACTTCTAGTGTTGATAGCAGACTATGTGTTTGCTGCACACTCACGCGCCTATCATGTTGACACTCCAGATCCGACCTGGAGCCGAATCCATGTCGAGGGGAGGGGGCCTACAATTGGCTCATCAGTGGGGTCGTACTATTTTAAGGAGAATGAAAGACGACCAAACGCAGCATTCTGGTTCGTTCTGATGATACCACCAGCTCCAGGGACCTAGTGCTCATACTGGCAGATCCGATGAACCATTTGTCTTTATCTTTATCATTAGTTACGCTTATGTGTGTAAAGACTAAGTTGTGCTTATTTGTGTAAGACTAAGTTAGGCCTAATTGCGTAATATTCAGTGAAGCCCAGCTTTTCTTTCCACGCCCATAACAACAGAATTGCAGCATAGAACATACAAATGTAATGTGCATACCAGACATTTTTGCTCAGGATAACAACCACTTCAAGCAAATGATACATCGTGTACGCATTTGAACGCATCACTAGAATGTGCCACCTATTGATGATTGATGACATGGATCTAGCTTTTCTGCGCTTATTTGCATTGAATCGCTCATTCATTTGTTCACATATTTTTTGGCAATGGCTGATGAACTCCACTCTCTTGGTAACTTGCTTCACGAAAGCACTTGTTGATGCAATGCAAAGTACAGAACATGGTCGTCATCGTCATTCCATTTAGGTTCTCTATGTTTCGTCATCACGGAGCTACTAATTTCAAATGAAAATCTAGTAAACAATATATGTGTACATTGTTAGAGTATGCTACAACCACGATACATACATGTTTTTCTACAATCACAAGAAGAAAACTTGATGCATTTTCACCTTGTTGGCATTGTGCCGAACTGGGTGGATGTGGCTTTGGGGTTCGGAGAGGAAGGCACTATGGCTGGTGCGTGTGCGACCACGGCAACGGCGAGCTCGCATTCTGGAGGAGATCAACAGGACCGAGCATGGTCGGCATGGGTACAGATCTCACCCGGGAATGAATTCCCGTCCCCGCGCCATGCCAATGGTGCGGTCATGGTGAGGGCGAGCTCCGATTTAGGATGGGGAGGAGAACGGGCCGAGCAGGTTTGTCCATGGCCTAGCTCCGCGCCATGGCCGCGACCATAGATTGCCGCCCCGGAGGAAGAAGCAGACGCGTAAAGGATGCATGCGCCAACACTGCAAGCCTACATGGCAGCGACGACGGCAGCAACATAATGGCGAAAGCTGACAGGGGGGACCCAACTTGACGGCCGTTAGCCTGATTTTTTGTATTGAAACGTAAAGTTGAATTCGGGACGAAAAGGACCCTTTGAGTATTTGGCACGCCAACTATAGTCATCGCGGATGATATTAGGGAACTCGGGTACCGTGTTGCCTGGCCACCCCAACTTTCAGGCCGCAAAATGATATTCTCCCTAGCACTCCCCTCTGGCGTATATTATCCTCCTGAAACCCTAAGACTCGAGGAGCGACCACAGAAAGATTCCGCCGCCTTTGCGGGGCGGAAAACACCGAGAGAGAAAGATCTCTTCGACAGACAGATTTCTGCCGGGGGAATTCCTTTCCGGAGAGGGGAGATCATCACCATCAACACCACCATCAAGTTGGACTTCATCGGGATCATCATCATCATCACCACCATCATCACCATCAGCACCCTCATCACCATCTCCATATTGGTGTAACAATTGGGTTGAATCTTGCATTAGTTCCTAGGGGAAACTTTCCCGGTGTTGATTACTCTTTGTAGTTGATGCTATTGAGTGAACTATTGAATTATTGTTTATGTTTAGATTGTTATACATCATTATTCCATCTCTTATGATGATCGATATGATGTCTTGTGAGTAGTTCGTTTTGTTCTTGAGGACATGGGATAAGTCATGTTGTTAGTAGTGGAGTTGTGTTGAGAAAGTTTCAATAGTTTGATATTTAAGTTGCGGTGTATTTCTTCTAGTGGTTTCATGTGAATGTAACTACATGACATTCACCTATATGGGCCTAGGGGAATGCATTGTGTATTTGGCTACTAATCGTAGGGGTTGCCGGAGTGACAAAAACCTGAACCCCTGTTAGGAAACCATTGCACAAGGGACATAAGGGTTTAGAGTTTAAAGCTGTGGTTAGGTTTCTACCTTAATTACTTTCTTGTACTGACGGATGTTTGCAAGGGGTATAATCACAAGTGTGTATTAGTCCTAGGAAGGTTGGTACAATTAGCACAGGTTCACCCACACAACACTTAGCAAGCTAAAGAAGATTAATCAACTATATGAAGCGAAAGCACTTGACAGTCTTCCCATGTGTCCTCGAGAATGTTTGGTCATCTTAAGTAATACAACCATCTTGTCCTTTGCTGCATAAAGGATTGGGCCACTTGCTGCATTTATTCCTACTGTCTTTTATTTACTCGTACTTCGTTTACTTTCTTTATCAAAAACCCCTAAAAATCCGTTTGCTAAGTATTTGTAGAGAATTCCTGATCCATACCACTAGCCAGCACCTTCTGCTCCTCGTTGGGTTCCACACTCTTATTTATCGAAAATACTTCGATACACCCCCTATACTTGTGGGTCATCACCCCGTCAATCGCCGCGCTAGTGAACCAGGTGGCCTCCTATTGGAGGTGTTCACGGTAACGGTCGCGTGCTCGGCCACGAGCCTCCTTCTTGCTAGCCCCCTTCACGCGGTCTACCGTCGCCCGGTTGGCCAGGGACTTCTCCATCTCGGTAGTCCACTAGTCCCTCGCCTTCTGGTCGTCCAGCTCCGTCGCTATCGTTGCCCTCGCTGCCAAGGGGGCCACCATCGTTGGAGCTCTGTTGGGGCCAAGTCCCAGAGCCTGCACGATCTGTAGGGGGACGACGATCGCCTCCTCCCCGCCCCCTCCTCCACTACCACCTGATCCACCTTCCCCCCCTCCTCTTCGCCGTCCCACCTCCATCTTGTCCCCGTCGATAAGATCCCACGCGGTCGCCACCTCGGCAACAGTAGCCAGGCGTAGCTACTCCGCCGCTGCTTCGGCGGCGTGCTCAGCTGCTTCCACTGCACTGCTTGTGGCGGCAGCATGGTGAAGCTCACAGACGCCAACCTTGTCTGCCTCCTTGGCAGCGACGTGGTGAACCTCACACACCACCCATTGGGCTGCCACCTGTGCGGTCGCCTCCACCTGCTCTAGCGCCACCTCGGCCACACGGCCATCCTCCTTGAAGGCCACCACCTCCGCATCGGCCATGCTTTGGGATAACAACATGGCTTGGAGGCCGACAGTGTCGATGTTGGCATCGTAGAAGTGGGTGCGGCACAGCTCCCTCATCTTGGTCCAGTTGGCGATCTTGCGGTGAGGCATGGCCATGGTAGGTTGCTCTTGCTTGGGCTTGTTGTCTTAGCCGCACCATGCCACCGTCTTTTATAGACCACAGAGAAGGCGGGAAACAGCCAGGGAGGCGCGAGGGAGGGAAGGTGCACGCGGGAAATAGAAAGCTACAATGGCGGGAAACACCGGCCACACGGGAAGCCGCCGATGCTGATAGCCGAGGTCGCATCGCCATTAACGTCTATTGCCGAAGGTGTCAAGCGGTGACAACGGGAGGACACAGATAGATGGGTCAGGCCACTGTGCGTGGCTGGCCGAACAGGCCGGACCGCGACCCAAAAACGACCGCGGCCCAAACCAAACGGACAAAAACGGATCGTTTCTATCACCTGTTTGGGTCGGCCTGGTGGAGATGCCCAAACGGTCATGTTCGGAGGAGGGCATCCAACATGGACACAAAAACTAGTCTCTTCTCTGTGGCCTCGTACCCCGTGCACTTAAATGTTGGATCTTTATCTTCTTATCCTTTCTTTAGCCATTCGCGGAGATGCCTTGTCTTATACTTTTTGTCTTGCTTTTTGTAGTTGTTAGCGCTCGTCATCCGCAAGATGAGAAGGACCGGGTGGCCATTCAAATGAATGACCTAACCCAGGAGCAGCTACAAGCTAGTGGGTACTTTTGGGTGGACCACGACCATGCAGTCGCATTGGCGACTTTGCAGGATCGCGCATCGCGGGTGTTTTAATGCTTGAAGAAGGCGCAGTCGTGCCTGAAATGTATTTACCAAACAATGTTTCCTCTGGACGTTGTGCCCTCAAGCCTGTTGGCTCTTCTGGTGAAATTTCAGGATATAAGCGTGGTCCGCGAGTGCGTGCGCCAAAAGTTAGTCGCAGGTGCTAAGGCTACACTATCGCTGGTTCGACTGCATCAACCGGACATGGACATCGCGTCTGCTGTCGCTGGACCGCTGCCGCCACCAGAAGGGATGACTTCGAATATGGTGCCGCACTATCAGGCGGTTGACCGGCAAGCGGAGGATATTGTCGACTTCTTTGAAGAGGAAACCAATGTTCTCCTTTTGTGGCAGTATTGTAGTTTGTATCCTGCACATAGATGTATAAGTGATGTAAAATTCATATGATTTTGGCGGGTGTGTTTGATACCCGTTAATGTGTAACGAGCTTGCTAGCTTGTATGTTTTTTGAGTGTATAGTATTCTGCAGTTCCCTTTCGTTAGCCTGGCGTGTTTTTAACTCAGCACCTTGCCAACCTATCAGGTGCGTTGCAGCTGGGTTGGTATTATCAAGGGTTCAATTGGTAATATGTCAGCTACTCAGGATACTGCGTTTGTTCGTAGAATGACAGCATAAAGGGTGGCGAAGCCCCCGAGTGATATAATTACAGGAAAACAGAAAACACAAAGTTTGGGCCACCTAGCTTTATTTATTCGCAGAATAATACGAGGTACAATGTGTGGCTAAGTAGTCTGGCTGAATAGCCTTATTTGTAAAGTAAAATGTCTAAGGGTAGAAATAACGCAGCTGCACGATGTTCCAGGGATTGGAGTATGCGACTCCGTTTTCTAGGTTTTTAAGGCGATAGGCGCCACCTGGGATTACTTCGGTAATCACATAAGGTCCTTCCCAAGGGACTCGAGTTTGAGGTGCCCTTGCTACTTTAGTCGTAGGACCCAGGTCTCCTTCGACGAAGGATCTGGGGCATAGCCTTCTGTTGTGGTAGTTGCAGAGGCTCTGCTAGTAGATCGTGGATCTTTCTGCTGCAATCTCGCGTGCCTCGTCAAGGAGGTCGGCGGAGTCTTCGAGTGCGAGGGTTGACTCATGCTCGCTATATGCAACCACCCATGGGGCTTTGTAGCGCACTTTTGTGGGTAGAACCTCTTTGGCACCATGCACCATGAAGAACGGAGTGTAGCCTCTGGTATTGTTTGGACTTGTGCGCAGGCTCTAAAGTACTGATTGCAGCTCGTCTGGCCAGCAACCGGCGGCTTGTTCGAGTGGTCAGAGGAGCCTTTTCTTGATTCCGCCATAGACGAGGTCGTTGGCTTTTTCGACTTGACCGTTGGTCTGAGGGTGAGCCACCGAGGTGTAGCTGATGTTTATTCCCAAGTTTTCGCAGAATCCCTGGAACTCCTTGGAGGTGAAGTTTGTCCCATTGTCCGTTATGATGCTATGTGGGACCCCAAAATGGTAGATGATGGAGTCGAAAAACTTGACGGCGCTGGCTCTTGATTGATTCGTCACCGGCATGGCCTCGATCCACTTGGTGAATTTGTCGATTGCGACGAGGAGGTAAACATAACCTCCTCGCGAGGACCTCAGGAGCTTGCCCACCATGTTGAGTCCCCATTGTGCAAAGGGCCAAGCCACTGGTATTGGCCTGAGCTCCACGCCAGGTGCGTGCGGCTTGTCCGTGAATCGCTGGCAAGCGTTGCATCGCTGGACGATGTCCTTGGCGTCGCGCATGGCTGTTGGCCAGTAGAATCTAGCTCGCAGAGCTTTGGTGACGAGGGCGCGACTACCGGTGTGGTGCCGACAAGTTCCTTCGTGTATGTCGAGGACGATGGCCCTTCCGTCCCCGTTGGAGACGCATCGTTGAAGGACTCCTGTGATGCTGCATTTGTACAGTTCGCCGTTGATGAGGGCGAATGCCTTGGATCGTCGTGCTATGTGACGAGCGTCAGTCGAGTCATCTGGTAGCCTCTTGCTGAGCAGGTATGTGATGTATGGTTGTGTCCAGGATGGCTCGATCATAATGACCTCCATGGGTCCTTCGAGTCCTTTCTCGGACTCCATGTTGTCAATTGCCATAGGCTCGCTCGGTGGCGTAGCCCCCGAGTCCTTTTCCGCACTAGTTTTAGGCTCTTTGGCCTTTTAATTGATGGAGCGCTCGCAGATGCGCTCCAGAAATACGCTAGGTGGCACTTTGGCGAAGGTGGAGCCAATGTTGGCGGGTATGTCCACCTCCTCGTTGCTTTCACAACCGATATGTCGCAGCTCGCAGCCGTCGAAATCCCCTTCGAGTGTGTCATAAAGGTCGCGATAAGCGATCATGTTGTCGCTCAGAGCGTCACACTCATTCATTGTTTGGTTGACCACTAATTTGGAGTCGCCATAGATGACGAGTCGCTTGGCACCGTAGGCTTTTGCCATTCGCTTTCCATGGATCAATGCTTCATATTCAGCTTCATTGTTGGAGGCCGTGAACTGCATTCGCAGAACATACCTCATCGTGTCGCCTTGGGGTGATGTCAGTATGACACCTGCGCCAGCTCCTTTCTTGCGCTTGGATCCGTCGAAGTGCATTGTCCATAGGTAGGACATGTCTAGCTTGTTGGGGAGCTAGTTCTCCATCTAGTGCACGAGGAAGTCCGGGAGGACTTGCGATTTGATCGCGCCATGCTTCTCATACGTGATGTCTCGTGGAGACAACTCTATGCCCCAGAGCGCGACTCGTCTAGTAGCGTCGGGATTATTGAGTATGTGCCAGAGTGGGGCGTCATTGACCACCACGATTGGGTTCTCCTGGAAGTAGTGGCGCAGTCGCCTGGCTGTCATGAAGATGCCGTATGCCAGTTTATGGTAGTGCGGGTGCCGCTGTTTTGTTGGTGTGAGCACCTCGCTGAGGTAGTAGACTGGGCATTGTACCACATGGACTTTATTTTCTTTGGCTTGTTCCACCACGAGCACTATGCTGACCACCTGGTTGGTGGCGGAGATATATAGCAACATCGGCTCCTTTTCGTGAGGCGTCACTAGTACTGGCGAGGTGGATAGTAGACGCTTGAGGTCTTCGAATGCTTTTTGTGCTTCATCTGTCCATTCGAACTTGTCAGCTTTACAGAGAAGTTGGTAGAAGGGCAGTGCCTTTTCGCCCATTCGCCTGATGAATCGACTGAGCGCCGTGATTCACCCAGTCAGCTGCTGGACGCCTTTTACGTTCTTCGGCTTCCATGGCCAACATGGCCTTTATTTTCTTCGGGTTTGCTTCGATCCCTCTCGTAGAGATGAGATACCCGAGCAGTTGCCTAGATAGTACACCGAAGGCACATTTGTCTGGATTGAGCTTGATCCGGTAGTGGTCGAGGTTATCAAAGGTCTCACGGAGATTGTCGAGTAACGCGGCTTCCTCTTTGTTTTTGACGATGATGTCGTCGATGTAGACTTGAATATTGCGTCCAAGTTGGCTCTTGAGGCAGGCATGCATACACCGCTGATAGGTGGCTCCTGCGTTTTTTAGCCCGAAGGGCATCATGTTGTAGCAGAACACGCCAAAGGGTGTCGTGAACGCTGTTTTCTCCTAGTCCTCCTCCTTCATTCGAATCTGATTGTAGCCTGAGTCGGTGTCGAGGAAGTAGAGGCGCTCGCATCCCACACTGGAGTCGATTATTTGATCGATCTGTGGCAATGGGAAGTAATCCTTTGGGCAGTGCTTGTTCAAAGAGGTGAAGTCCACGCACATCCACAGGATGTCCGTGTCTTTTTAAGCACAAGCACCGGATTTGCGAGCCAGGTGCTTTCCTTGATCTTGCGTATGAAGTTTGTGTCGAGGAGTCTGTTGATCTCCATGCTGACCGCTTTTTCCCTTGGTTCAGACAATCGCCGTATTGTTTGCTTGACCAACCTTGCGTCTGGATTCACTTTGAGTGAGTGCTCGGCAAATTCCCTAGGAACTCCTGGCATGTCCGCTGGACACTAGACAAAGATTTCCCAGCACTCACGGAGGAATTCGACAAGCGCGAGTTCCTATGCGGGACTCAAGTTGTTGGCGATGAGGGTCATATAGGTCGGGTCCGTTGGGTGGATCTGGACTTTCTTGGTGTGTACCGACGAGTCAAAGGATAGTTTGGGTGAACTTGGCTTGCTTAGGGGAGGCAGACTGTTGTCTGTCGACTCCTTCAGCCTCACGAGTTCCTCTTGCATGCTTAAGGACTAGGAGATTCTGTTGAATTCCCGATCACAGCTATCAGACCTCTCGAAGCTTCCGTTGATTGTGATGACGCTGTTTGGGCCTGGCATTTTCATCTGCAAGGCGTAGTGTGTGATACGTCCATTTTGCATCACTATTCTATGTCTTAATTCACTAATATTCATTGATATATTTTGTATTGAGAGGTGATACTTATGTTATTTCATCTGTTTTTGCATGGTTGATGACTTTTGAAGCATGGACCGCTGCAGTCAGTATTCTGATGGAAAAGGTGCTGTTTGGAGGCAAAATTCGTGAAGATCAGAAAATCCGGGAAAATATACGGAAAATCCTATTTTTCTAGAAGACGAAGGAAGCTAGAAGGGGGGCTGGAGATGGGCCACAGGGGGTCAACACCACCCCCTGGCGCGGGCAGCCCTAGGCCGCGCCAGCAGGAGGTGTGGCCACCCTGGCCCACTCCAGGCTCTCCCCTCTAGCGTATATCATCCTCCCGAAACCCTAAGACTCGGGTAGCGACCACAGAAAGATTCCGCCGCCTCTGCGGGGCAGAAAACACCGAGAGAGAAAGATCTCTCCGGCAGACAGATTTTTGCGAGGGGAATTCCTTCCCAGAGAGGGGAGATCGTCGCCTTCAACACCACCATCAAGCTGGACTTCATCGGGATCATCATCATCATCACCACCACCATCATCACCCTCATCACCATCTCCATATTGCTGTAACAATTGCGTTGAATCTTGCATAGTACATAGGGGAAACTTTCCCGGTGTTGATTACTCTTTGTAGTTGATGCTATTGAGTGAACCATTGAATTATTGTTTATGTTCAGATTGTTATACATCATTATTCCATCTCTGATCATGATCTGTATGATGTCTTGTGAGTAGTTCGTTTTGTTCTTGAGGACATGGGAGAAGTCATGTTGTTAGTAGTGGAATTGTGTTGAGAAAGATTCAATAGTTTGATATTTAAGTTGTGGTGTACTTCTTCTAGTGGTGTCATGTGAACGTCAACTACATGACACTTTACCTATATGGGCCTAGGGGAATGCATTGTGTATTTGGCTACTAATCGTAGGGGTTGCGGAGTGATGTAAACCTGAACCCCCGTTAGGAAACCATTGCACAAGGGACATAAGGGTCTTAGAGTTTAAAGTTGTGGTTAGGTTTCTACCTTAATTACTTTCTTGTACTTACGGATGTTTGCAAGGGGTATAATCACAAGTATGTATTAGTCCTAGGAATGTCGGTACATTAGCACAGGTTCACCCACACAACACTTAGCAAGCTAGAGAAGATTAATCAACTATATGAAGCGAAAGCACTTGACAGTCTTCCCATGTGTCCTCGAGAACGCTTGGTCATATTAAGTAATACATCCGGCTTGTCCTTTGCTGCATAAAGGATTGGGCCACTTGCTGCATTTATTCCTACTGTCTTTTATTTACTCGTACTTTGTTTACTTGCTTTATCAAAAACCCCTAAAAATCCGTTTGCTAAGTATTTGTAGAGAATTCCTGATCCATACCACTAGCTAGCACCTTCTGCTCCTCGTTGGGTTTGACACTCTTACTTATCGAAAATACTGCAATACACCCCCTATACTTGTGGGTCATCAAGACTATTTTCTGGTGTCGTTGCCGGGGAGTGAAGCGCTATTGGAGAGTGGAACTGGTAAAGGAAACTTCTACTATGAGTATTGTTTACTTCTGCTAGTTGCTTTATTTTCGTTATGGATAATTCGCTGAGTTTCCTATTTGGTAATGCTACTACCACTGCTAAGGTAGTAGATAAGCCACCACCTGCTGAGAATGATGTTTTTAAAATACCTACAAGAATTATTGATCATGTTATGGATAACTACTATGTTGGGGATGGAACTGTCCATCCCGGTGATCATTTACTCTTTATACACGAATTATGCGGGTTGTTCAAGTGTGCAGGTATTACTATAGATCAAGTTAAGAAGAAGTTATTCTCATTATCGCTAAAAGCAAGAGCTGAGGAATGGTATAAGCTGCCGAAGAATGGTCAAGCTCTGGAATGGGAGGAAACAGTGCCTCTCTTTTATTCAAAGTTTTATCCTCCTAGTGAGATTCATAAAGATCGAATCAAATATACAACTTTTGGCCTCTTGATGGAGAGAGTACAGCTCAAGCTTGGGGGAGATTGAAGTTACTAATGCTCAAATGTCCCATTCATGAGCTCCCCAACAATATTATTATCAATAACTTTTATGCAAGGCTCCCTCTACATGATAAATATTTATTGGATGCTTCTTGTGCTGGATCATTCACTCGCATGGAAGAAGAAGCTAAATGGGATCTTCTGGACCGTATTCAAGACAATGCTGAAGCTTGGGAGAATGACAAAGGTAGAAAGTCAGGTATAAATTATGATTATGAATGCATTGAATCTTTTATGGGAACTGATGACTTTCAAAATATTAAAAATGCTTATGGTCTAGACTCTCAATCTATTGCTTCTTATTTTTAGGCTTTTGCTTCCTACATTGAAGTGCCTAAAAAGAAGTGGAATAAGTATCATGAACCTTATAAAGATGTTGCTAAGAGTGTTCCTGCAAGAAATACTGAAGTTTATACTGCTAATCATGTCTTACCTGAACCTTATATTGAGAAAATGCCTTTCCCAGTTAAGATTAAGGAACATTCTATGATAGCTAGTATGATTAATGAAAGTGCAAATAAAGCTGTTGAACCTGATAAACAAATGGTTGATGAACCTATAATAGCAAATGTGAAAGACTTTGTCACTAAGTATGAAGAAGAGGGACACACTATCCTTTGTAAGGATACCTCTAATTTTGTTTCACAAAGTAGTGTTATGAGAGCTAGTATTCCTGTGTTTTCTGTTAGAATAAGTGATCATTGCTATGATGGTCCTTGTGATAGCTATATTGTTAAGTTTATGCATGATACTGAAAGTTATTATGAGAGAGGGAAAAGTGTTCTTATGGATCTCAATAATATCAAGTTTCCTCGTTTTATGTTGAAAGTTTTTATGTTGCACTTCTTTTGTCTTCTTATGCAAGTAGCCTTTGGTTTCAACAACTTGTTTGTTTACAAAATTCCCTTGCATAGGAAGTGGGTTAGACTTAAACGTGTGTATATTTGCTTGTTAATGCTCTCTTTCACTTCAATTCATATTCCTCAGTGAGCAACTTCAAAATTATCATGCCCATCTTAATGGCTATAAAGAAAGAGCTTTTTGGGAGACAACCCAATATGTTTTTGTTTTCAGTTTGTTTTTGTTTCTTTGAGTCTTGGAAGTTATTACTTCGGTAATAACCTCTCCTTATCCATTTTTTTTGGTTTTTATGTCAAGATCAACCTCTAATGAGAGAGAAGTAAGATTTAGGGAAGTTGTTGTCTCGAAACAGATTTTTGTGCTTCACCGTAAAAATTCGTGAGAGATCTCTGTATGTAGGATTGAGCTGTATTTTTTTGTGCTTCTGCCCCAGGTTGTTATTTAACTTTCATTAGTTTTGAACTTTTTGATTTGAGCAACAGAAGATTTTCGAAAAAATTGATCTTTACCTGCTGGTCTGTTTTGACAGCTTTTGCCACTCTTGCATTTGCTTCTTTAATCGATTTCCTTTTTGAATTATTTTTGGGTTTTCAGAAAGAGTTGCTACAGTAGATTATGTTTTAATGGTTTTCAGTTGAAGTTGAACTCAAAAGGTTTATCACTTCACTTATACTAATGTTGCTAATGAGAACTGTGTGAAAGAAATTTCCAGGAAGTGGAGATAATGGTGTAATAAGGAAGAGAAGGGTTTTATGACTCAAGCAATAAGTGTATGAAGATGAATATATTGATGTTATTCAAGTGGTGACTCCGTAAGAATCTACTAGATACCAAATTCAGAGACCTGCAGAGTCCGTTTTCAAATAGGTAACAGTTCTGGTAAGAAAAGTTCCGCGAAAATACAATCCAACTATATTTTTGCAGTTTGTACTCAATAAGGGAAGCTACAAAGCGAAAAAGGGACGGAAATGGAGCCAAGGTGGCTCATGCCACCCTATGGCGCGGGCCCACCCTTGGCCGTGCCACCAGGTGGTGAGTCCACCCCGGACTCCGCCTCCGACTCGTTTTCTCCCAGTACCTTCTTTTTGATATGAAACTTGGTAATATATAACCCCCCGGATCCCCCCGAGGTTCGTATATCGTGTTCTCGTCGTGTTTTTGTTTCGATCTGTTTCTTCCAGGAACTATTCTTGAAAGCCTAGAAGCACAATGGTGTTTGCCAAGGATAAAGGAAAGAAGCCCATGGAGGAGGATTTCCAAGACCCCAAGAAGAATGGTATGTTCATCTCTCTTTCCCCCCATCAACGAAGCCCCCCGAGGTCACTAAGGAGTTCTGGTATGTACCAAGACTCTTTCCAGCAGGAAGGTGGACATGCTTCAATGGGAGAATAATAGGCTTCGCAAGATGCTAGAAGATTTCCTTATGTCAACTAAGAAAATATTACCACCACCACCGAAGTAGTAATTCGTCATCAGGTTTGGCATCCCCTTGGTTTGTTCCAAGCTTGGGGAAGTTCCACGGTATCACATCACTCTCTTCTATCTTTTTACCTTATTAGTAGAGTCATATCATGAATAGAGGAGTTATTATGTAGTATAGTTTGCATTATGGAAGTGTCCCCTCTCTCGTTAGATATGTATCCCTTGGTGTGAGTTGCCGTTATGGAATATTAATGAGAAGTTCTATCATTTACTCTTTTGCATAGCTTATATTAGTTTTCAATTTGTGGTTGTATGATTGATCTTGTTGTTAGTATTGGTATCACTTTGGGATCATTGAGTTAATTTAGTTGGTTTTGGCAAACCTGGCCTGGTCAGTAGCAACACTATTTTTGAGAGTTGAATGAAAAAGATAGAAGTACTCTAGAGAAAAATAATTTCATCATCTTTCTTTCTTGATTTGCTCATAAGTCTAGTATTCTCTAGTTAAGATCTTTTGTGCTTCCAAGGAAGATTGCATGTTTGTCTTTATCACTTGTATGTTTGTTTGTTTCCTTCAACTCTTGTACTTGCTACCCAGCCTTGCTAGCCAAAAACCTGCACTGAGAGGGAATTCTTCTCTTGCATCCACTCCTTTAAACCAAAACCTTTGCCATTTGTGTCCACCATACCTACCTAGTAGCATTATTGCTATTCCAAGTAAATTCTTGTTTTGTCTACCTCCCAAATTAAACTTATTATGTGAAAAGTAGTGATTAAAGCTCTCACGAACTTGATGGCACACTTTACTTTCTTGCATTTAATAAACTTGAACCATTATGCTCACCTATGTTGCGTATATTCTTGTGTTTTGTAAGTTGTGAATTAGCAGAACCATGCTATCATGGGGAACACTTTCAACATTGCACTGGTACTTTGTACCAAGTTGATATCATTTTCTTTTGTCTATGTATGTCGTCGGTGTGAAATGAAAGGGGAGCTTGTAAGTCCATGGAGTTATGCATGTGTGTTAGAGAAACGCCCGGGCCGCTGGTCTAATCCATGCTGACATGGTGGAAACCTGCAGCGTAACCATAACGAGTATCTATGAAGCATTCTTCTTATAAAAAAAGAGATAGAGATTGAGAAAAAGAGAAAAGAAAAAAAAGAGATATTATGAAAAGAGGAAAGATAGAAAAAAGCACCATATTCCCATGGTAAATAAGAAGATTGCTGAGATGCTTGTTGTCTGCTTGCCTTGTCATTTTGATATGGGGATTCTTCCGTATCATCGGGCAAGGGGTACTCTGTTGGCGGTTCTCTATGATACACATATGCTTACGATGACAAGAACTTACCGGTGACTAAACTTGAGTAGCATGAGGAGCGGCCCTCATATTCAAGGGACATGAGATTCTCAATTTACAACTTGTCAATGCATATCCTCATATTTGATCACTTTAACCTTAATCACCTAAAGATGCCTATAATAGGGGCAATGAGAGATGAAAGCTAGTAAGTATCATAATTTTTGGGAGCTCTTTATGAGACTTGCAATCCCTACTTCCCTCTTTGAAGGGCCTTTCTTTTACTTTCTAGTTGAGTCAGTAAACCTACTCCCTTCTATATCAGCAAGTATTTTGAGTTGTTGTGTTTCATTCATTCATATGATGATTTATTCAATCGTGTCTTATGTTGCTTGTTTTGCACATTGCTCTTATCCTGATGTTTACTACTTTGAAAGCTATCATTGAAAACCAGCTATTTGTGAACTCCAGCAAATTATCAACTATTCTTCGACCAAGAGCTAAGTTTGCCATTACCAATTATGATTCACTTTATGTATCTTTATTGTGTTTCCTTTACTCATTACAAGTTGAGTTATATAATAGTGAGTTGTCTTCTATTATGATCTATGTATTTGATGAATGTGATGCTACTTATCCGTATTCTTTTATCGACTCTTCACTCCATAAACCTGAGGCCATGTTTACTGAGCTCAGTTTTGCTTGGGGACAAGCGAAGTCTAAGCTTGGGGGGAGTTGATACGTCCATTTTGCATCACTATTCTATGTCTTAATTCACTATTATTCATTGATATATTTTGTATTGAGAGGTGATACTTATGTTATTTCATCTGTTTTTGCGTGGTTGATGACTTTTGGAGCATGGACCGCTGCAGTCAGGATTCTGATGGAAAAGGTGTTGTTTGGAGGCAAAATTCGCGAAGGTCAGAAAATCCGGGAAAATATACAGAAAATCCTATTTTTCTAGAACACGAAGGAAGCCAGAAGGGGGCTAGAGATGGGCCACAGGGGGCCCACACCACCCCCTGGCGCGGGCAGCCCTAGGCCACGCCAGCAGGTGGTGTGGCCGCCCTGGCCTGCTCTAGGCTCTCCCCTCTTGCGTATATCATCCTACCAAAACCCTAAGACTCGGGGAGCAACCACAGAAAGATTCCACCTCCTCTGTGGGGCGGAAAACACCGAGAGAGAAAGATCTCTCCGGCAGAAAGATTTCTGCCAGGGGAATTCCTTCCCAGAGAGGGGAGATCGTCACCATCCACACCACCATCAAGCTGGACTTCATCGGGATCATCATCATCACCACCATCATCACCATCAACACCCTCATCACCATCGACATATTACTGTAACAATTGCATTGAATCTTGCATAGTTCATAGGGGAAACTTTCCTGGTGTTGATTACTCTTTGTAGTTGATGCTATTGAGTGAACCATTGAATTATTGTTTATGTTCAGATTGTTATACATCATTATTCCATCTCTGATCATGATCCGTATGATGTCTTGTGAGTAGTTCGTTTTGTTCTTGAGGACATGGGAGAAGTCATGTTGTTAGTAGTGGAATTGTGTTGAGAAAGATTCAATAGTTTGATATTTAAGTTGTGGTGTACTTCTTCTAGTGGTGTCATGTGAATGTCGACTACATGACACTTCACCTATATGGGCCTAGGGGAATGCTTTGTGTATTTGGCTACTAATCGTAGGGGTTGCCAGAGTGACAGAAACTTGAACCCCCGTTAGGAAACCATTGCACAAGGGACGTAAGGGTCTTAGAGTTTAAAGATGTGGTTAGATTTCTACCTTAATTACTTTCTTGTACTTACGGATGTTTGCAAGGGGTATAATCACAAGTATGTATTAGTCCTAGGAAGGTCGGTACATTAGCATAGGTTCACCCACACAACACTTAGCAAGCTAGAGAAGATTAATCAACTATATGAAGCGAAAGCACTTGACAGTCTTCCCATGTTTCCTCGAGAATGTTTGGTCATCTTAAGTAATACAACCGGCTTGTCCTTTGCTGCATAAAGGATTGGGCCACTTGCTGCATTTATTCCTACTATCTTTTATTTACTCGTACTTTGTTTACTTGCTTTATCAAAAACCCCTAAAAATCTGTTTGCTAAGTATTTGTAAAGAATTCCTGATCCATACCACTGGCCAGCACTTTCTGCTCCTCGTTGGGTTCGACACTCTTACTTATCAAAAATACTACGATACACCCCCTATACTTATGGGTCATCAGTGTGGCACTACCATGAACCTCGCGAATGCGACACGTCCGAGGATGCAGTGGTACTGCGAGGGCCAGTCAACAACTTCCAAGTCGATACACTCTCATCGAAAGTTTTGCGGCGTGCCAAAGATGACGTCAAGGTTGATCTTGCTCAGGGGGTACACGCCCTTCCCTGGGACGACATGTTGTATCTAACACTTCCAGACATGTCAGGGGGATCCTCATTGCTCGCAAGGTACTCGCGAACATGAGGTTGATGCCGCTTTCGCCATCCATGAAGACGCGACTCATCTCGAACCCTCCAATCTGTGCTTCGAGCACCAGGGGATGATACGTCCAAAACGTATCTACTTTCTCGAACACTTTTGCTATTCTTTCTCCTCTAAACTTGTGTGATTTGGATGCAACTAACATGGACTGATGCTATTTTCAGCAGAATTTCCTTGGTGTCTACTTTTTGTGCAGAAAATCAACTTTCAGGAAAAATCCCAGAAATTGTGCCAAAAATCCTATTTCACTAGAGGACTCCTGGAGCCAGAATACGAGACGAAGGGGAGCTGGGCCTAGGCCACACCACCTGGCCACGCGGGCAAGCCCAGGTCGCGCCAGGGGGTTGTTTGGCCGCCCCAGACTGCCCCTCAGTCTCCCTCTTTGCCTATAAGTTGCCTTCTGACCTAAAAACTCAGGGGGGGTTCGACGTTTTTCCAGAAGGAGTTCCGCTCTGTCGCCACCACCAGATTCCATGAAACAGCACCAGAAACTCCGTTCTGGCACCCTGCCGGGACAGGGAATTAGAGGAGATCATCGCCATCATCATCACCATCGCTTCTCCATCGACCATCCATGTTTCCCCCATCTATGAGTGAGTAATCCCCCGCTGTAGGCTATGGGGATGGTAGGGATTGGATGAGATCGTTCATGTAATGGCATCAAATTGTTAGGGCATGGTGCCTAGTATCTTATATTAGTGCTTTATGACTTTGTTGCGACTTGTTATGCTTAATGCTTGTCACTAGGGCCCGAGTGCCATGATTTCAGATCTGAACATGTTACTGACTCATTATGATAGTATTGTTTATGGTCTTACCTGCAAGTTGTATACACACGTTGTTGTCCAGAACCAATGGCCCTGAAGTGACAGAAATCGAGATAATCGGAGGGAATGGCTTTGATGTGAGGATCACATATGTTCACGGAGTGTTAATGCTTTGCTCCGGTGCTCTATTAAAAGAAGCACCTTAATTGCCAGTAGTTCCCTTGAGGCCCCGCTACAAACGGGCTGGTAGGACAAAAGATGTTGTGCAAGTTCTCATTGCGAGCACGTATGACTATATATGGAACACATGCCTAGGATTATCTAATACTTGGATGCTTTATCTTATTTATCTGCAATTGCCCTATGTTCTGATTGCTATGTGAATTGTCTAGTCCATGCAACGCCCGTCCATCCATCCCTATGCCTACTTTTCGAATCCCATTCTTTCGCTATTGTTACTGATGTCTTTACTTTACTACTGCTGCTACTTTACTATTCCTACTACAAAACTGTTGCTACTGATAAACTGATGTGAGCAAGATTGTTTCCAGGTGCAGCTGAATTGAAAACTTAGTTGTTAAGGCTTATAAATGTTCTTTGGCTCCCCTTGTGTCGAATCAATAAATTGGGTTTCACTTCCCTCAAAATATTGCGATACACCCCCCTATACTTGTGGGTCATCAAGACTATTTTCTGGCACTATTGCCGGGGACCATAGCTTTATTTATCAAGTTCACTTGGATTCTCTATTGTTCGCTGCTATCCATCCATCACGGGTAAGTCTCGTGATGGCAAGTTTCCTATTTTACCATCCACTACAAGAAGAGGTACGATTCTGAATACCTCTGCTACTCTTGATTCACCATCTGTTATAAGTAAGCTCGTTACACCACCACATACACATGCTACACACACTGCTACTCCTGCTGAATCTGAAACTTCTGATGCTTATGATGTTGCTTCTACTGTGTGCTTGATAAGAGTGGTTCATTAGGTCCTTTCCTAGATGCTACGATTGCTAGAACTATAGCTGGAAATACTGAAACTCCTAATGAAGACACTACCACACCTGTGAGTTCACCTAATTCTAGTGAGAGTTATGATATTGAAGATGGTTATGTTGAGATGACCGATGAATTTATCAAAGAATGTAAAACACCCATGATAGGAGCGCTGCTAAGAGTCTCCTTGAGAGGCGTACTATTAGACCCAAATTATCTCCTATTGCTAAGTTTGCTGCCTCACCCATAAACATTATAGATAAAGATTATGATTTCTCTCTCGATCTATCTTACATAGCTATTGTTGAGAAAGAACCTTTTTGTGGGACTAAGAATGAAAGTGCGGTAGCACATATGAATGAACTTTCTACCATGAGTGGCTTGTTTTTTCATGATATTAAGATGCGTACTTACTTTGTTGCTAAGATTTTCCCCTTTTCACTGAAAGGAGAAGCTAAAACTTGGTTTAGTAATTTACCTCCTGGATATATTGATAGCCCTGATTGCTTGATTAGTACTTTCCTACAGAAGTATTTTCCCCCTAGTGCTAGACATGCTATTTTGCAGGAACTTTTTGATTTTAAACAGGGAGAAAAAGAGGTATTACCAAAATCTTGGGCAAGGTTTTGTGCTTTGATTCATGCACAGGCTGGAAGTCCATTACCTAAGAATGAGCTTCTTGATATATTTTATAATGGACTAACCGAGGAATCTAGGACATACCTAGATAGTTGTGCTGATTGTGTTTTCAGGAATAGGACTCCCAAGGAAGCTAAGGAATTAATGGCTAAAATAAGCAAGAATTATGAAGATTGGACTCCTCCTAATCAAGCTATACCTGAAGTAATTGTACCTAAACCTACTATTCTGGTGCCTATTCCAACATCAAAGAAGAGGGGAGTTATTGAATTAAATGATGAAGTGATGAAGGAAGCAAAGAAATGTCTTAAGGAGAAGGGAATTAAAGCTGCAGATGTCAATAATTTACCTCCTATAGAAGAATTATGTAAGCCTATCCCCTACTCATCCACTATTGAGGTACACTCTCTCCAACACTTTGATGAAGGTGATATCCCTTACTCTAAACCTCCTGATCAATGCTTAGAAGAATTCGATATCTTTATTGTTAAGCAAGATAATTTTAATAAAAGGGTGCAAAATCATCTAATGGAAAACACTAGAGCTATTGTTGAGTTGAAGGATATTGTGGAAAGAACCTCTAATGATGTTAAAATGATTGTTAAACACTTTCAAATGGTTCAAACTCAAATAGATCAACTCGTTAAAGTGCAAAACGACTTGCTAGTTAATGCTGCTAAAGAAAAACATGCTTATGAAATTAGAACTAGAAATGGAGCTGCTACCCAGGATCCTCTATATCCTGAGGGGCATCCCAAAAGAATTGAGCAGGATTCTCAAGAAGCTGAAAATAGTGGTTCTACTCGTAAGAAAAGGAAAAAGAAACATAAAACTGTTGTAGAACCCTCTGAACCTGCTATAGATCCTAATAGTATATCTATCTCTGATGCTGAAACTGAAAGTGGTAATGAAGAAAATGAAGTTCCTAATGAAGAAAAAGTTGAAGAAGAACCTGAAAACCACACTAAGAATACTAAATACACTAAAGAAGATTTTATTGCTAAGAAACATGGTAGTGAAAGAGAACATTGGGTCCAAAAACCTATGCCATTCCCTGATAAGAAACACAAGTCAAAGGAAGATGAACACTATAATCAGTTTTGTGAGTGGATGAAACCTTTATTCCTGCAAATTCCTTTGACTGATGCTATTAAATTGCCTCCTTACTCAAAGTATATGAAGGATATAGTCTCGAATAAAAGGAAGATCCCTAATGAAGAATTTCTACTTTGCTTGCTAATTATTCCTTCAATGGTAAGGTTCCTAAGAAACTTGGAGACCCTGGGATTCCAAGTATCCCTTGCTCTATTAAGAATAGTTATGTTAGAACTGCTTTGTGTGATTTGGGAGCTAGAGTTAGTGTTATGCCTTTCTCTCTCTATAAGAGGCTTCAACTAGAAAAACTTATACCAACTGATATATCTTTGCAAATGGCTGATAAATCTACCACTATTCCTGTTGGTATATGTGAGGATGTACCTGTTCAACTGGCTCATAATTGCTTGATATTAACTGATTTTGTTGTGCTTGAAATGCCTAAAGATGATAATATGTCTATTATTCTTGGGAGACCTTTTCTTAATACTCCAGGAGTTGTTATTAATTGTAATCAAGGAAAGGTGACTTTCAATGTTAATGACAAGGAACATACTGTCTATTTCCCCAAGAAGATTGAAAGGACTTATGGTTTGAATTCAATTGAACATGTTGAGGGCATTCAAGTTGGAGAAATATATTGTCCCATACCAAGAGAAAAGTTTGAAACTATTATGATTGGGACCATTGCTATCAAGGTTGAGGTAACATAATCATTAGTGGAATACAAAGTTTTGTCTCATATGAAATTGTTTTGGTAACAAGACCTGATCAACCTTGTTAACAAAAGGATTTCGTTGAACAAAACAATGTTTTCACTATGATTATCTCTGTTTACTTCTATTGCTATCCATTTTAGTTTTTGTTTTCGTTTAGTTTTCTTTGTTGTTAGTTGCTTGCATGTTAGAGTGTCTCAGAACTTTTGTAGCTCTTGCTTTGTTTTGCATTGCATCGTTTCCGAAAAAAAACTGTCTGTCAGAAAATCATTTTTCTATACCTGAAAAATGCCCAAAAATAGTGTCTCGAAAAATTCCAAAAAATTCATATTAAATTTTTACGAGAAAAAAGGGGCAGAGGAATGCCTGGGAGGTGCCGGGGGGACCCACCAGGCAGGCTCACCACCTGGTGGCGCGGCCTGCCCTGGGTGGCGCCATGCCCTGGTGTGGGCCACCCCTGGCCCTCCATTAACTCTCTCACCTGCCACTTTCTTCTCTCTCCCGAGTAAGCTCCAGTTCATTGCTCAAAATCGCGTTCTTGCTGTGCTTCTCTCGATTTTTTCGATCTCCTTGCTCAGCCCATCTTTCTTGCTGAAATTTGGAGCATTTGTTCCCTGGTATGTGACTCCTTCCCTTGTCCAAGTAGATTTGTGATTAGTGGATTATATCTTGAGTATTTTGCTGCTGTAGGTGACATGTTATGAGAGCTTGTAAGCTTGTTTGATGCTTAGAGATATAGTTTTGATGCATGTTTAGGCCTCTTACAAGTCCCTATGAGTAGAATCCTTCAGAATACCAAGCATGAACTGATGGGTTCGTAGCATGGAAAACAAAAAAATTCTACCGCAAGAACGAACAAAACCCAGATCTAATCTAGATAAAAGCCAAGATCTAATCTATTAGACATGTGCAACGAGATAAATCTGTACTAACCCTTGTAGATCCGAAAGCCTTGTGCGAGATCGAATCTCGTGGTTGATGTAGATGATCACTTGCCTATCTCAAGATCGAGTAGACGATCCTTCCGGTGTCGCGTTTCGGCAGCACTTCCGCAGTCGGTCACACGTGCGGAGTCAATGCAGACCTTCCTCTCCCCGTTCCAGCGAGCAGCGGAGGTAGTAGATCTCTCCATGGAATCCCAGCACGACGGCATGGTGGTGGTGGTGGAGTAGAGAATTCTGCAGGGCTTCGCCTAAGCCTGAGAAGAAGGAAGGAGGAGGAGAGAGGCGGCTTGGGGGGAGTTTCCTTCCCCCCCAAGTTTCCCCTTTTTCTTTCTTGGTTTTCAAGTAAAGTCCATAGAAATTTCTAGAACCTTCCGGAACATTCCGAAACCTTCTAGAACCCCCATATAAACACTCCGGGACATTTCCGAACCTAGAAAATGATCTCCATTATATGAATCTTATTCTTCGGACAATTCTGGATCTCCTCGTGATGTCTCAGATCCAATCCGAGACTCCAAACAACATTCGATCTCCAACGCACATTCCATATCTACCTAAACAACATCGAACCTTAAGTGTGTCACCCTACGGTTCGTGAATGTGCAGACATGATGGAGACACCTCTCCGATCAATAACCATCAGCGGGATCTGGAGATCCATAATGGCTCCGACATACTCAACGATGACTTCGTGATCGATAGAACCATTAACATACGAAACCAATTCCCTTTGTCACGCGATACTCTACTTATCCGAGGTTTGATCGTCGGTATCTCCATACCTAGTTCTACCTCGTTACTGATAAGTACTCTTTACTCGTTCCATGATATGTCATCCCTTGTGACCTAGTCACATGCTTGCAAGCTAACTAGATGGCATTCCATCGAGAGGGCCCAGAGCATATCTATCCGTCATATGGATGGACAAATCCCAATCTTGGTCCATGCACTTCAACACATACTTTCAGAATACCCAGTGACACCTTTATGACCACACAGTTACGAAGTAGTGTTTGATGTCATCAAAGTACCCATCCGGTGATGGTGATTAACATAACCTCATGGTCGAAGGATTAGGTTACTATGTATTTGCAAGCTTGTAGCAATGCGAACTTAATGACTTGATCTTATGCTATACTTACTATGGGTGCGTGTCCATCACATCATTCTCCTAATGATATAACCTTGTTATTAATGACATCCAATGTCCATGATCAGGAAACCATGATCATCTATTAATCAACAAGCTAGTTCAACAAGAGGCTTACTAGGGACTCTTTTACGTTTACAAAACACACATGTATTAGTGTTTCCTTATAATACAATTATAGCATGGGATGTAAACATTCTTCATAAACATAAAGATATAATAATAACCACTTTTATTATTGCCTCTTGGGCATATCTCCAACAGTCTCCCACTTGCACTAGAGTCAATAATCTAGATTACATGGTAATATACCTAACACCCATGGCGTTCTGGTGTTTGTCATGCTTTGCCCTAGGGAGAGGTTTAGTCAACGGATCTGCCACATTCAGATCAGTGTTTACTTTGCAAATCTTAATGTCACCATCTTGGACATACTCGCGAATAGCATGGAAACGTAGCTTGATATGCTTCAGGTTGCTATGTGATCTTGGCTCCTGTGCATTAGCTATGGCACCTGTGTTGTCACAGTAGATGGCCATCGGGTCCAACGCACTAGGAACCATGCCAAGTTTAGTAATGAACTCCTTCATCCATATGGCTTCTTGTGCAGCCTCCGAAGCAGCTATGTATTCCGATTCAGTTGAAGATTTCGCCACAACGCTTTGCTTGGCACTCCTCCAGCTCACTGCAGCACCATTCAAAATAAATACGTATCCAGACTGTGACTTCGAGTCATCTGGATCGGTGTTCCAACTAGCATCAGTGTAACTGTTTACAACAAGCTGTTCATCACATCCATAAGAAAGAACCATATCCTTAGTCCTATTTAGGTACTTTAGGATATTCTTGACCGTTGTCCAGTGCTCCATGCCAGGATCACTTTGATATCTGCTAGTCAAACTAACATCATGTGCTATATCTGGTCTTGTACACAGCATGGCATACATGATAGAACCTATGGCCGAGGCATAGGGAATATTATTCATTTTCTCTCTATCTTCTGCCATAGCCGGACTTTGAGTCTTACTCAAGGTCTTACCTGACAACATGGGCACGAACCCTTTCTTGCTCTCTTCCATTCTAAACTTCTTTAGAACTTTGTCCAAGTATGTACTTTGTGAAAGCGCTATTAGGCATCTTGATCTATCTCTATAAATCTTGATGCCTAGAATATATGCCGCTTCGCCAAGATCCTTCATTGAAACACTATTATTCAAATAGGCTTTGACACTATTAAGAAGTTCTATATCATTCCCAATCAACAATATGTCATCTACATATAGTACTAGGAATGCTACAGAGCTCCCACTTACTTTCTTGTAAATACAAGCTTCTCCATAAGTTTGTATAAATCCAAAGTTTTTGATTACTTTATGAAAACGTTGATTCCAACTCCGGGATGCTTGCTTCAGTCCATAAATGGAGCGCTGAAGTTTGCATACCTTGTCAGCATCTTTAGGATCGACAAAACCCTTGGGTTGTCCCATATACAACTCTTCCTCAATGTCTCCATTAAGGAACGCCGTTTTGACATCCATCTGCCAAATCTCATAATCGAAATATGCAGCAATTGCTAACAAAATCCTCACAGACTTTAGCTTCGCTACTGGTGAGAATTTCTCATCGTAGTCAACTCCTTGAATTTGTCGGAACCCTTTCGTGACAAGTCGAGCTTTATAGACGGTAACATTACCATCAGCATTCGTTTTTCTTTTGAAAATGCATTTGTTCTCGACAGCCTTACGACCATCCGGTAAGTCCACCAAAGTCCATACTTGGTTTTCGTACATGGATCCCATCTCGGATTTCATGGCTTCTAGCCATTTGTCGGAATCTGGGCTCACCATAGCTTCTTCATACGTCGCAAGGTCATCAGTGTTGTCCACCAACATGATGTTCAAGGCAGCGTGATACCAATCAGGAGTGGTACGAACCCTCGTTGACCTGCGAGGTTCAGCAGCAACTTCATTCGAAGTTTCATGATCACCATCATTAGCTTCCTCTCCAATTGGTGCAGGCGGCACAAAAACATCTTCCGGTGCTGCGCTACTCTCAACTCCGAGAGAAGGTTCAATAACCTCGTAGAGTTCTACTTTCCTTCCAGTCACTTCCTTCGAGAGAAACTCCTTCTCAAGAAAGGATCCATTCTTGGCAACGAAAACTTTGCCTTCGGATCTATGATAGTGAAGGAAATATGCCCTGAGAGGCAATAATAAAGTTGTTATTATGTATTCCTTGGATATGATAGATGTTTATTTTGCATGCTATAATTGTATTGATAGGAAACATCAATACATGTGTGTTTAATAAACAAAAGGGTTCCTAGTTATGCCTCTCTTATAGACTAGCTTGTTGATTAACAAGATGATCAAGGTTTCCTGATCATGGACATTTGATGTTGTTAATAACAAGGTCACAGCATTTGTGAAATGATGTGATGAACATTCATCCGAAGTATAGCATTACGATCAAGTCATTATGTTTATATTGCTATAACATCATACAAAGTAGTCTTAGTCCTTTGACCATGAGATCATGTTAATTGCTAACACCGAAAGAGTATCTTGATAACATCAAACGTCACACTGTAACAGCGTGACCATAAAGGTGGGTTCAGTGCTATGAAGGTGTTATGTTGAGGCTCATGGATCAAGAGTGGAATTTTTCAATCCCAATGACGGATAGATATACTCTGGGCCCTCTCGGTGATATCACATTAAGATAGCTTGGAAGCAAGTGATGTGATCACTAGAATGTTATATCATGGGAACGAGAAAAGAGTGCATGTCGGTAACGAGATCAAACTAGGTATTTGGATTTCGATGATCGAATCTCGGACATGTATTATATCATGAGACAAAGGGATTTAATTGCTGACGTTAAAGGTTCTCACGATCATAGAAGTCATCGTTGCATATGCAGGAGTCTGTATGGATCTCCAGGTCCCGCTTCTGATTATTGATCTGAGAGGTGTCTCAATCATGTCTGCATTATTCGCAAACCGTAGGGTGACACACTTAAGGGTTGCTAGACACCATTTAGGAGCACATATGTTCCAGACAAAAGGTTTGCAAAGAGCATGAAATGTTTCGATAGAAACAGGAATTGTTTTGATAGAAACCAGAATTGTTTCGGGTGAAATTGCAGAAAGTGGTTATGCATGTGATATTGAAATGTTGCAAGGGGTTTTATGTGAATGTTTGTTAATTAAAGTAATTAACAAAATTATCAATAAAATAAATAAAAGAGTTTTATTAATTGAGAGTTGCATTTAATTTGGTGGAAATTAAATACATGTGAGTGGGATTTTGGGTGGAGGCCATGTTTATGTCAGTGGAGGTTCACCACATGAATGAAGGAGGGGAGGAGTCCCCCCCCCCTCATGCGCCGGCTATGGGAGGGGAGGGGTCTCCCTCCCTCCTATATAAAGCCCCCCTCTCCCCTCTCACAAACCACACCTCCTCGTGAAGGATCTCTCCCCCTCTAGATATTCCCCCATGGTCTCGGATTAGCGAGATACATGTTCCCAGTGGCCTTGCGTCTGGAAGGAGTTGCTGCTTCCGCTGATTCGCTGGAGCGAGGAGGTGGAGGTTATCCGGTGGCTTGAATGTGTGTGCGAGGATGGATGCACTGCTGATTTGCGGCGCTCGGACTTCCACACGATCTTGAGATCGGCAAGCGTACGACTACATCAACCACGAGTTCCTACTCGTTAACAAAACTCATTGTCTTCGAGGGTAAGTTCTCCATGGATGTATGTCCACTCGTTGCTCTGTATCTAGTAGATAGATCTTGGCGTATAGTTCTCATCGTAGGAAAATTTTTGTTTTTTCTATCTGCGGACCTTGAGGGTATCGAGCCTGATCTATGTGTAGGTGCTTTGCGGGTAGTACACATATGTTTATATGTGGGATGATGATCATGTTATTGCATCTTCTATGTACTTTGGATATTGGTGGCATAGTGGGATGGGCGGCCGGACCAACCTTACATGTCATCGTACATGAGACCGGTTCCACGGTGACATGCAACTAGTTTTGCATAAGTGGCTAGCGGTGTCATCTCTCCTACTATAGTCAATATCTGATTTACAACGAGTTGCTAATAACTTGGTTATCCTCGTTGTGGTTCATGTTTGTAGGTAAGACCGGTTCTATCTCCGAAAGCCCTAAGCCACATAAAACTTGCAATTGATAAATTAGAGGCGTCTAGTTTAGATCGTTGCTGGGCTAGTGTCTTGATATGGTACTGTTGTAAGTAGATGTATGATAGATACTCTTACAACTCACTTAACGTGTAAGTTCCATAGACCTTGGCCTTACACACAAAGGAATGATAGAGATCAAATGCATGGACCATATCACCTCACTTCACACATTAGATGTTTGCATCTTATATTGCTAGTTTGGCACTTTTGGTAGCATTATAAGATGATCCCTCATTTAGATATCAAGATAAAATGTGTTCTTCCTTAAGTATGAACCGTTTTGTGGATCGTGTTTTGAGGCATCACGTGATGATCGGGTGATCTCGACTCACCGCTTTCATACAACGGGTGTAAGACAGTTTTACACACGTTAATACTAAGGTTCTTACTTGACAAGCCTAGCATGTACAGACATGGCCTCGGAACACGGACCGAAAGGTTAAGCATGAGTCATATAGTTGATATGATGCCCATATAGATGCTCGCCTTTGAAGCTACACCGACTCACGTGATGATCGGACTTGGTGTAGTGGATTTAGTTCATGTAATCACCAAAAGGACACGAGGGATGTTGTTTTTGAGTGGGAGTTCATTAGTAATTTGGATTAGTTGAACTCAATCTATCATAAACTTAGTCTAAATATATTTTACAAATTCTGTTGTAGATGGCACCACCTGCTTTTAACTTCAATGTGTTCATGGAGAAAGAGAAGCTTGCTACGAATGGTAGCAACTTCACCAACTGGGCTATGAATTTGAGGATTCTCCTCACTGCTGCACAAAAGCAATATGTGCTAGAGGCGCCGCTAGGCCCCCCACCAGCTCCTGATGCCCCTGACGAGGAAAAGAACGTTTATATAACTCGTCAGGAGGACCACAACTTAGTTCATTGCGACATACTGTATGGGCTAGATCCAGAACTTCGAAAACGTTTCGAAAATGGCAATGCCTTTGATACCATGGGAGAACTGAAAATGATTTTCGATACCCATGCTGCCGTAGAGAGTTATAATGCTTCTAAAAAGTTCTTTAGCTGCATGATGGAAGAGAACAACTCCGTTAGTGAGAACATACTCAAAATGTCTGGGTACGCCGATAAGCTTGTGTCCTTGGGAATAACGATTCCCATTGACTTAGGCATACATCATGTTCTCTAATCTCTGCCACCTAGCTACAAGAGCTTCGTGATGAACTATAATATGCAGGGCATGAAGAAGTCTCTTCCCGAGCTTCTGTCAATGCTTAAGACTGCAGAAGTGGAGATTAGGAAAGAACATCAACTGTTGATGATCAATAAGACCACCGGTTTCAAGAAGGACAAGAAAGGCAAGCAGAAGGGACAAAAGGGTGGCAAATCTGTTGCCGCGCCTGAAAAGAAACCCCGAGCTGGCCCTAAGTCTGACACCGAGTGCTACTATTGCAAGGGGACTGGCCATTGGAAGCGCATCTGCCCCAAGTATTTGGCAGACAAGAAGGCCGGCAAGGCACACAAAGGTATATGTGATATACATGTTATTGATGTGTACTTGACTAGTACTCGCAGTAGCACCTGGGTATTTGATACGGGATCGGTTGCTAATATATGTAACTTGGTTTAGGGGTTGTGGAACAAGCGACAACTAGCAAGGGATGAGGTCACGATGCGGGTCGGCAATGGATCAAGAGTTGATGTGATCGCCGTCGGAACGCTGCCTCTCCATATGTCGTCGAGATTAGTTATAAACCTGAATAATTGTTATTTGGTGCCTGCACTGAGCATGAACATTGTATCCGGATCGTGTTTGATGCAAAGTGGTTACTCGTTTAAGTCTGAAAACAATGGTTGTTCGATTTATATGAATAATATCTTTTATGGTCATGCACCTGTGTTGAATGGTTTATTTCTGTTGGATCTCGATAGTAGTATTACGCATATTCATAATATTGATGCTAAAAGGATTAAACTTGATAATGATATATTTGCATATATGTGGCACTGCCGTCTAGGTCATATTGGCGTTGAACGCATGAAGAAACTCCATTCTGATGGACTTTTGGAATCACTTGATTTTGAATCATTTGATACATGTGAACCATGCCTTATGGGCAAGATGACTAGAACGCCATTTTCCGGTTCAGCGGGCAGGCATGATTTATTGGAAATCATACATACTGATGTGTGTGGACCAATGAGTGTGTCGGCGTGAGGTGGATATCGTTATTTTGTTACTTTCATGGATGATTTGAGTAGATACGGGTATATCTATTTGATGAAACATAAGTCTGAAACCTTTGAAAAGTTCAAAGAATTTCAGAATGAAGTGGAAAATCATCATAACAGAAAGATCAAATTTCTGCGGTCCGACCGTGGAGGAGAGTATCTTAGTTACGAGTTTAGCACACATATGAAAGCGTGGAATAGTTTCACAACTCACGCTCGGAACACCACAACGTAATGGTGTGTCGAATGTCGTAATCGTACTTTATTGGATATGGTTCAATCTATGATGTCTCGTCGACTTGCCCTTTGTCATTTTGGGGTTATACTGCTGAAACCGCTGCATTCACTTTAAATAGGGCACCATCTAAATCCGTTGAAAAGACACCGTATGAATTATGGTTTGAAACAAACCTAAGCATCATTCTTAAAGTTTGGGGATGCGATGTTTATGTGAAGAAACTTCAACCGGATAAACTCGAACCCAAAGCGGAAAAATGCGTCTTCATAGGATACCCTAAGGAAACAATTGGGTATACCTTCTATCACAGATCCGAGGGCAAGGTTTTTGTTGCCAAGAATGGATCCTTTCTTGAGAAGGAGTTTCTCACGAAAGGTGTGAGTAGTCAGAAGGTAGAACTCAAAGAGGTTATTGAACCTTCTCTTCATGAAATGGCGAGTAGCGCAGCACCAGAAGTTGTTTCGGAGTTGACTTCACCTAATGAAGAGAGAGCTAATGATATTGATCATGAAACTCTGAAAGAGGACACTACCAAACCTCGCAGGTCAAGTAGGACACATACAACTCCTAAACTGTACAGCAATCCTGTTATGAATTTCATGATTGATGAAATAGATGACCCTGCGACGTATGAAGAAGCGATGATGAGCCCTGATTCTAACAAATGGCTAGAAGCCATGAAATCCGAGATGGAATCCATGTACGAAAACCAGGTTTGGACCTTGGTGGACTTACCTCACGATCGAAAGGCCGTTGAGAATAAATGGATTTTCAAAAGAAAAACTGATGCTGATGGAAATGTAACCATCTATAAGGCTCGAATTTTCGCAAAGGGGTTTCGACAAATTCAAGGAGTTGACTACGATGAGACATTCTCTCCCGTAGTGATGCTTAAGTCGGTTAGGATTATGTTAGCAATTGCTGCATATTTCGATTATGAAATATGGCAGATGGATGTCAAAACTGCGTTCCTCAATGGTAATATTGAAGAAGAGTTGTATATGATACAACCTAAGGGTTTTGTCGATCCTAAGGATGCTGATAAGGTGTGCAAACTTCAACGATCCATCTATGGACCGAAGCAAGCATCCCGGAGTTGGAATCTCCGCTTTGATGAGGTGACCAAAGAGTTTGGATTTGTCCAAACTTATGGAGAGGCTTGTATTTACAAGAAAGTGAGTGGGAGCAATGTGGCATTTCTGATATTATATGTGGATGACATATTATTGATTGGAAATGATATAGATCTTTTAAACAGTGTTAAAAGTTATCTAAACAGCAAATTTTCGATGAAGGACCTTGATGAAGCTTCATATATATTAGGCATTAAAATCTATAGAGATAGATCAAGACGCCTAATTGGGCCATCGCAGAGTACATACCTTGATAAGATATTAAAGAAGTTTAATATGGACGGAAGTAAGAAGGGGTACTTACCTATGTTGCAAGGAAGACATTGAGTAAGACTCAAAGTCCGGCTACGGCGGAAGAAAGAGAGATAATGGATAAGATCCCTTATGCCTCAGCCATAGGCTCTATAATGTATGTCATGCTATGTACAAGACCGGATGTGGCACATGCTATTAGTTTGACTAGTAGGTACCAATCTGATCCGAGGTTGAACCTTTGGATAGCGGTCAAGAATATCCTTAAGTACTTGAGAAGAACTAAGAATATGTTTCTTGTATACGAAGGTGAAGAAGAGCTAGTCGCTAAGTGTTATGTTGATGCTAGCTTTGACACTGATCCGGATGACTCTAAGTCTCAATCCGGATACGTATTTCTCTTGAGCAGAGCGATTAGTTGGAGGAGCTCCAAACAACCTATGGTGGCTGGATCAACGATGGGCGGAATATGTTGCTTCTTGAGCGGTAGCGAGAAGCGGTTTGGATGAAGGAGTTCATAACGGAACTAGGTGGGGTTCCTAGTGCGTTGGACCCAGTGGTGATCTATTGTGACGATAATGGAGCCGTAGCCAACGCCAAGGAACCAAGGTCTCACAAGAATTCCAAGCATATTAAGCGCCGGTTTCACTCCATCCACGAGCATGTCAAGGATGAAGATATAAAGATTTGTAAAGTGCACATGGACCTGAATGTAGCAGATCCGTTGACTAAAGTACTCCCTAGGGCAAAACATGATCAACACCAGAACTCCATGGGTGTTAGATTTATCACTATATAAACTAGATTATTGTCTCTAGTGCAAGTGGGAGACTGAAGGAAATATGCCCTGAGAGGCAATAATAAAGTTGTTATTATGTATTCCTTGTATATGATAGATGTTTATTTTGCATGCTATAATTGTATTGATAGGAAACATCAATACATGTGTGTTTAATAAACAAAAGGGTTCCTAGTTATGCCTCTCTTATAGACTAGCTTGTTGATTAACAAGATGATCAAGGTTTCCTGATCATGGACATTGGATGTTGTTAATAACAAGGTCACAACATTTGTGAAATGATGTGATGAACATTCATCCAAAGTATAGCATTACGATCAAGTCATTATCTTTATATTGCTATAACATCATACAAAGTAGTCTTGGTCCTTAGACCATGAGATCATGTTAATTGCTAACACCGGAAGAGTATCTTGATAACATCAAACGTCACACCGTAACAGGGTGACCATAAAGGTGGGTTCAGTGCTATGAAGGTGTTATGTTGAGGCTCATGGATCAAGAGTGGAATTTGTCAATCCCGATGAAGGATAGATATACTCTGGGCCCTCTCGGTGATATCACATTAAGATAGCTTGCAAGCAAGTGATGTGATCACTAGAATGTTATATCACGGGAACGAGAAAAGAGTGCATGTGATGTATCGAGATCAAACTAGGTATTTGGATACCGATGATCGAATCTCGGACATGTATTATATCATGAGACAAAGGGATTAAATTGCTGATGTTAAAGGTTCTCACAATCACAGAAGTCATCGTTGAATATGCAGGAGTCAGTATGGATCTCCAGGTCCCGCTTCTGATTATTGATCTGAGAGGAGTCTCAATCATGTCTGAATTATTCGCGAACCGTAGGGTGACACACTTAAGGGTTGCCGGACACCATTTAGGATCACATATGTTCCAGACAAAAGGTTTGCAAAGCGCAGGAAATGTTTCGATAGAAACAGGAATTGTTTCAATAGAAACCGGAATTGTTTCAAGTGAAATTGCAGAAAGTGGTTCTGCATGTGATATTGAAATGTTGCAAGGGGTTTTATGTGAATGTTTGTTAATTAAAGTAATTAACAAAATTCTGAATAAAATAAATAAAAGAGTTTTATTAATTGAGAGTTGCATTTAATTTGGTGGAAATTAAATACATGTGAGTGGGATTTTGGGTGGAGGCCATGTTTATGTGAGTGGAGGTTCACCACATGAATGAAGGAGGGGAGGAGTCCCCCCCTCATGCGCCGGCTATGGGAGGGGAGGGGTCTCCCTCCCTCCTATATAAAGCCCCCCTCTCCCCTCTCACAAACCACACCTCCTCATGAAGGATCTCTCTCCCCCTCTAGATATTCCCCCATGGTCTCGGATTAGTGAGATACATGTTCCCGGTGGCCTTGCGTCTGGAAGGAGTTCTTGCTTCGCTGATTATTTGGGCGAGGAGGTGGAGGTTGTCCAGTGGCTTGAGCGTGTGCGAGGGCGGATCTTGGCTGCTGATTTGTGGCACTCGGACTTTCACACGATCTTGAGATCGGCAAGCGTATGACTACATCAACCACGAGTTCCTACTCGTTAACAAAACTCGTTGTCTTCGAGGGTAAGTTCTCCATGGATGTATGTCCACCCATTGCTCTGTATCTAGTAGATAGATCTTGGCGTATAGTTCTCATCGTAGGAAATTTTTTGTTTTCTATGTTGCAGACCCAACAGATAGAAGGTATACCCAATTGTTTCTTTAGGGTATCCTATGAAGACGCATTTCTCCGCTTTGGGTTCAAGCTTATCAGGTTGTAACTTCTTTACATACGCTTCGCAACCCCAAACTTTAAGGAACGACAACTTAGGTTTCTTTCCAAACCACAATTCATACGGTGTCGTTTCAACGGATTTAGATGGTGCCCTATTTAAAGTGAATGCGGCTGTCTCTAATGCATAGCCCCAAAACGATAGCGCTAAATCTGTAAGAGACATCATAGACCGAACCATATCTAAGAGAGTTCGATTACGACGTTCGGACACACCATTACGCTGTGGTGTTCCCGGCGATGTCAACTGCGAAAGTATTCCACATTTCTTTAAATCCATGCCAAACTCATAACTTAGATATTCACCTCCGCGGTCAGAACGCAGAAACTTAATCTTCTTGTTACATGATTTTCCACTTCACTTTGAAATTCCTTAAACTTCTCGAAAGTTTCAGACTTATGTTTCATAAAGTAGACATAACCATATCTACTTAAGTCATCCGTGAAAGTGAGAACATAACGATATCCACCACGCGATGCTACACTCATTGGACCGCACACATCGGTATATATTATTTCCAATAAGTCTGTAGCTCGCTCCATTATTCCAGAGAATGGAGTCTTAGTCATTTTTCCCATTAGACATGCTTCGCTTCTTTCAAGTGATTCAAGAAGTCCATCAGAATGGAGCTTCTTCATACGCTTTACTCCCGTGTGACCAAGAAAACAGTGCCACATGTATGTAGAATTATCATTCAATTTTGTTCGTTTAGCATCTATGTTGTGAACATGTGTATCACTACTATCGAGATTCAATAAGAATAAACCATTCATCTCAGGTGCATTACCATAAAAGAATTACTCATATAAATCGAACAACCTTTATTCTCAGACTTAAAAGAGTAACCATCTCGCAATAAACAAGATCCAAATATAATGTTCATGCTTAACACAGGCACCAAATAACAATTATTCAAATTTAAAACTAATCCTAAAGGTAGATGCAGAGGGAGTGTGCCAATGGCAATCACATCAACCTTGGAGCCATTTCCAACGCGCATCGTCACCTCATCCCTCGCCAGTCTTCGCTTATTCCGTAGCTCCTGTTTCAAGTTTCAAATATGAGCAACCGAACCAGTATCAAATACCTAGGCACTACTACGATTACTAGTAAGATACACATCAATAACATGTATATCGTATATACCTTTCTTCTTGATGTTGCCGTTCTTCAGATCCGCCAGGTACTTGGGGAAGTTACGCTTCCAGTGACCGGCACCCTTGCAGTAGAAGCATTCAGTTTCACGCTTAGGACCAGCCTTAGGCTTCTTAGCAGGTGCGGCAGCTTTCTTGCCGTCCTTCTTGAAGTTGCCCTTGTTCTTAGGCTTGCCCTGTTTCTTGAAATTGGTGGTCTTATTGACCATCAACACTTGGTGCTCCTTTTTGATCTCCACTTCAGCAGTTTTCAGCATGGACGATAGTTCAGGCAATGTCTTGTTCATGCAGTGCATATTGTAGTTCATCACAAAGTTCTTATAACTCGGTGGCAGTGATTGGAGGACACGGTGAATCCCTAACTCATTAGGAATCATTATCCCCAACTCTTGGAGCTTGTTTGCGTGCCTAGACATGGTGAGCACGTGCTCGCTAACGGAGCTACCCTCTTCCATCTTAAAGTTAAAGAACTTTTCGGAGGCCTCATAGCTCTCCACGGCCGCGTGAGTCTCAAAAATGAGCTTGAGATCCTTAATGATCTCGAACGGGTCGTGGTGCTCAAAGCGCTTCTGAAGCTCCGTTTCTAAACCGTACAGGATGGCACACTGAACTGTGGAGTAATGATTTTTCCGAGTGGCGTAAACATTCTTTACGTCATCGGTGGCATCTTCTGCAGGTGGGTCACCTAGTGGTGCTTCGAGCACATAGGTCAACTGACCAGTCCTGAGGACAATCTTCAGTCCACGGAGCCAGTCCATGAAGTTGCTTCCATTGTTCTTAAGCTTTTCTTTCTCTAGGAATGCATTGAAATGGATGGAGAGGTTCGCCATAATCTACAACAAATTTGCAAGTAGTTTAGACTAAGTTTATGATAAAATGAGTTCAATTTTAATTCTTAAATTAACTAGGTGAACTCCCACTCAAAACAACATCCCTCACATTGTCTTAGTGATTACACGAACCAAGTCCACTACACCAAGTCCGATCTTCACGAGAGAAGATGTAGTTTCATCAGCGAACAATCTTCATGTTCATCATATCATTTATATGACTCATGCTCTACCTTTCGGTATTCCGTGTTCCGAGACCATGTCTGTACATGCTAGGCTCGTCAAGATTAACCTTAGTTTCGCATGTGCAAATCTGGCTTGCACTGTTGTATGCACACGTAGAATCTATCACATCCGATCATCACGAGATGCTTCAAGCTTAGTCTTAGCAACGGTGCCAACTAAGGATGAACACTTTATTACTTGATATTTAGTGAGAGGGATCATCTTATAATGCTACCGTCATGATCTAAGCAATACAAGATGCATAAAGAATTTACATCATAGGCAATTCATAATTAGTGTGATATGATATGACCCTTTCTTCTTGTGCCTTTGATCTCCATCTCCAAAGCACGGACATGATCTCCATCATCACCAGCATTGCGTCAAGGTCAGTGGCGCCGCTTCATGGTTGTCCATCATCACTAGAAACTATTACGACTACTTGGAATAAAGCTATTACAAGATGAATAGACTCGCAGGTCTTAACAGAATTAAAGACAACCATTAGGCTCATGCCGGTTGCCATATTACAACAAGGATCATTGCATACATCAAATATAATCACAATCACATGATGGACATATCACATCACAAAACCCCTGCAAAAACAAGTTAGACGCCTCTAATTTTCTTTGCATGTTTTACGTGGTTTGGGGCTTTCGAATAAGAACGGATCTTACCTACGAAACTGAACCACAACGTTGATACAAGTGCTATCAAGTGCAAAGTGTAAATTGGATCTATACTATGGTGAGAGAGACAGACACCCGCAAAGCCACTTGTGCAAAGCAAGTTACACGTCAAGAGTGGAGCAAGTCTCATGTGCGATGACATGTAAGGTTAGCCCGAGCCGCTTCATCCCACCATACCGCAAGATGCAAAGTACATAAAGCAAAAGACGGCACGAGCACCAACACCCACAAAACCATTGTGTTCTACTCGTGCAATAGATCTACGCATAGACACGGCTCTGATACCACTGATGGGTTCGTAGCATGGAAAACAAAAAAATTCTACCACAAGAACGAACAAAACCCAGATCTAATCTAGATAAAAGCCAAGATCTAATCTATTAGACATGTGCAACGAGATAGATCTGTACTAACCCTTGTAGATCCGAAAACCTTGTGCGAGATCGGATCTCGTGGTTGATGTTGACGATCACTTGCTGATCTCAAGATCGAGTAGACGATCCTTCGGCCAGCGTTCAGCGCTTCCATGATCGGTCCTGCGTGTGGAGTCGATGCAGACCTTCCTCTCCCTGTTCCAGCGAGCAGCGGAGGTAGTAGATCTCTCCATGGAATCCCAGCACGACGGCATGGTGGTGGTGGTGGAGTAGAGAATTCTGAAGGGCTTCGCCTAAGCCTGAGCAGAAGGAAGGAGGAGGAGAGAGGCGGCTAGGGCATGAGTGGAGGGGCAAGGGGGTGGCGCCTCCACCCCTCTATATATAGAGGGAGGGGTGCGGCCTAGGGTTCCCACCCCTAGGCCCACCTCCTAGGGTCAAGCGCCTGAGGGGGCTTGGGGAGTTTCCTTCCCCCCCAAGTTTCCCCTTTTTCTTTCTTGGTTTTCAAGTAAACTTCATAGAAATTTCTAGAACCTTCTGGAACATTCCGAAACCTTCTAGAACCCCCATATAAACACTCCGGGACATTTCCGAACCTAGAAAATGATCTCCATTATATGAATCTTATTCTCCGGACAATTCCGGATCTCCTCGTGATGTCTCAGATCCAATCCGAGACTCCGAACAACATTCGATCTACAACGCACATTCCATATCTACCTAAACAACATCGAACCTTAAGTGTGTCACCCTACGGTTCGTGAATATGCAGACATGATGGAGACATCTCTCCGATCAATAACCATCAGCGGGATCTGGAGATCCATAACGGCTCCCACATACTCAACGATGACTTCGTGATCGATAGAACCATTAACATACGAAACGAATTCCCTTTGTCTCGCGATACTCTACTTATCCGAGGTTTGATCATCGGTATCTCCATACCTAGTTCTACCTTGTTACTGATAAGTACTCTTTACTCGTTCCATGATATGTCATCCCTTGTGACCTAGTCACATGCTTGCAAGCTAACTAGATGGCATTCCATCGAGAGGGCCCAGAGCATATCTATCCGTCATATGGATGGACAAATCCCAATCTTGGTCCATGCGCTTCAACACATACTTTCAGAATACCCAATGACACCTTTATGACCACCTAGTTACGAAGCAGTGTTTGATGTCATCAAAGTACCCATCCGGTGATGGTGATTAACATAACCTCATGGTCGAAGGATTAGGTTACTATGTATTTGAAAGCTTGTAGCAATGCGAACTTAATGACTTGATCTTATGCTATACTTACTATGGGTGCGTGTCCATCACATCATTCTCCTAATGATATAACCTTGTTATTAATGACATCCAATGTCCATGATCAGGAAACCATGATCATCTATTAATCAACAAGCTAGTTCAACAAGAGGCTTACTAGGGACTCTTTTACGTTTACAAAACACACATGTATTAGTGTTTCCTTATAATACAATTATAGCATGGGATGTAAACATTCATCATAAACATAAAGATATAATAATAACCACTTTTATTATTGCCTCTTGGGCATATCTCCAACATGAACAACCATACCTTTGGAGAGATATTTGAGAGTGATGCACCTAGGAGGTCGAGGCCCTCAAGATCAGCCTCTCAGTTTAGGCCATCATACAACGAAGACCTCATTGCAACTTGTATTGGTAATGAAAGGGATGATGGGGATGCTCACCCATCCACTTTTCCTTGTTTTACTTTCTTACAAGCTGCAGGTATTCTTGATGATTTCTTGCTACTAATTGAGAGGGTTGGTTTGACCTCATATATGCAAGATGAGAGTGAGCAATACGCTATGCTCACCAAAACCTTTGTTGAGATCTTCCCGTTTACTAACACATCCTATTAGTCGACTGTGTCTTTCAAAATTTATAATCTCCCCTTCACCATGCCTTTGGAGAGATTTTGCAGTATTGTAGGTGTAAGCATGACGGGGGCTGTGAAGAAAATTCAAGGGCGACCCGCTGATTTGCTGGAGCTTTACCAAGGGGTGACCAATGATGATGATCGCGTGGTGCAGCGCGGAAAGATAAGAAATATCCAACTCCCTGCTCTTAGATACTTTGCATATTATCTTGCTACTAGCATACTAGGAAGGGAGAACACAAGTAATATCTCCAACTACCATTTAGCCTTCCTTGCTGCTGCGCTTAACAATGATACTCGGTACAACCTAGGCTCGCTTATTGCTCGCTGCCTAGCTGCTAGGGGGCATCATTGCCTCACGTATGGTCAATGCATTAGGTCTTTTAGTGGATCCCAATGATACTATACTGGCACCACAGAGGCTTGACCTTGTTGCTATGAAAACTCATCACTTTGTCACGGCTACTTCTGATTTGAACAGTCTAGTATATAGGATGCTTTTCACTGACGGGGATGAAAGGGAGATCCTTTTGCCACAACCTTCTTTGTTTAGTGTTCATAGGAGACCGTGGTCGCGCTCCAAGGAGGAGGTGGACGAGCAGCTTCGCTTGCTGGGTTTCCACGAGCAGCACCAGGAGGATGTACCCTCCTATGATTACTCCGCACATTACGGAGGGACGTACTCGAGCTCGCACCAAGACGAGGGGACCTCCTCGTCATACTACAGTGACACATCATCCTGGTCGGCTTGGGATTGATACCCACTTAGGCCAAAAGCCTAAGCTTGGGGGGGGTACACCGACACCGCACTCATATCCATATCATGTTGCGTCGGTACTTTGTATATTCATATTTTGTTCTCTTTTTAATTTTCGTTCTTTCTTCGCTTTTGCTTTCTAAAACACAAAAAGACCAAAAATATTTCTGTTGTTTCTCTTTGGTTTGCTTCTTCTTTTTGCCTTGGTTTGCTTTTCCCTTTTCCTTTGTTTGAACTATTCGAAAAACCCAAAAAGTTTTGCTTTGCTTGTTTTTCCTCTTTGGTTCTTGTTTTAAAAATCGAAAACACCAAAAATATTTGTCGTTCTTATTTGGTTTTGTGAGTTTGCTACAGGGTTCAGTAGTCCTCAGTGGATATTGGTTTCATATTATTATTCAAGCCACACAAGTGAAGAGCAATAATGAGGATTAATGAAAACTTGAGGCGTGGTAAGAGGCTGGTAACGAACTCTATTTGTTTTCATTTTTGTACATATACTCATCACTGTGGGCATGCTTAGTCCGTTCGTGTAAGGTGTATGTTATCTTTGGATGCTTAGTAGTTCTTGCTTTCTTATGATTAGCTCCAGCTCGCTAATAGTTTGTAGAATGTCTTATGAATGTTTGCTTGCATTGCTCTATTCATAAATTGGTATGACACCGTGGTATCCTCCTCTGATTGTTTCATTTGAATTAACTTGGCACATGCTCACGCATGCACATGAGTGTAATAATCAGTTAAGCCTTGATGAATTATTTTGCCTTGAGGATCTTGAATCACTTTCATGCCATGATTAGTCTTGTTTTGTTGCAAGCATGATTATGACAGCTATTGCTCTCTCGTTTGTCGCTCCCTTACTAATGCTAGCCTTCACTTACACTGAGTATGTTTTACTCAAGTTTCCAACTCCCTAAACCAAATATTTCCAAAGTGTCCACCATACCTACTTATTAGCATCATTTGCTACTTCCGTGCATATTCAATATGCCTTGTTTTCTTTCGAATAAAATGTTTGCTTGTTATGAGAAAGTTAGTTAGTAAAGCTCTCACAAACTTGATGGCACAGTTTATTTTCTTGCATTTAATAAACCTGAACCATTGTCCTTCTTTGTTGCGTATATGCTTGCGCTTTATAAGTTGAAGTTAGCAAAACCATGTTTCATGGGGAACGTTTTCAACATTTCATGGGTACTTAGTACCTCGTTGATATCATGTTCTTTTGCTTATGGATCCCGGTGGTGTGAAATAAAAGTGGAACTTGTAAGATCGTGGAGTTTGTATGTATGTTAGAGAAACGCCTAGGCCACTAGCCTAAGCCATGCCTAATCATGGTGGAAACTTGCAGCATAACCATAATGAGCATTCTATGAAGCATCCTCAATAAAAATCTATGAACATAGTAAATAAAAAGATTGCTGAGATGCTCATTGTCTGATTGCCTTGTCATTTTGATTATGGGATAACTCCTGTGTCATGTGCAAGGGGTACCCCGTTGGCGGTTCTCTATGATACGTATATACTTACAATGACAAGAGCTTACTTGTGACTGAAGTTGAGTAGCATGAGGATCGGTCTTCATAAGTAAGGGGCATGAGGCTTCGATTTATAACTTGTCAAGCATATCCTCTTAGTTGTGTCACTTTCACCTTAACCACATTAAAGATGCTTATGATAGGGGCAATGAGAGCTCAAAGCTAATGAGTACCATACTTTCAGCATTTGGAAGCCTTTCAAATTATTCAAAACCTTTTCTTTTACTTGTTGAGTCTCCACATATTCTTTGAGCACCTTCTTGAGAGCATAGTTGTCATTCTTTGTGCGTGTCCCATTAGTTGACTATTTGTGTTATGACTTTGATGCTTGTATCTTTGACATCTTTACTTCTAGTCTTCGCCTGAACTTCAGAGGTGCCTTGGCACAAAGGCAAGCGAGATACCACTCTATCATACCTTGTTATGAGCATTGTAATGTTGCTTATGTTTATGCTTCATGCTACTTATTATTTTTTGAGTTGGAATCTCTTCATAGCTTTCAATGACTATTAAGTAGACTCAGTAGCATACTCTTTATTATGAATTGCCTAAGTAGTTGATCACATGTTGAGAATATATATATATCATATGAAGCAAATGTGTTCGTGAAAGTTCTTTTATCGCACTCAGTTTTCAACTGAATTGCTTAAGGACAAGCAATAAGCTAAGCTTGGGGGGAGTTCATACATCCAAAATGTATCTACTTTCCCCAACACTTTTACTATTCTTTCTCCTCTAAACTTGTGTGATTTGGATGCAACTAACGCGGACTGACGCTCTTTTCAGCAGAATTGCCTTGGTGTCTACTTTTTGTGCAGAAAATCAACTTTCAGGAAAAATCCCGGAAAATATGCCAAACATCCTATTTCACCAGAGGACTCCCGGAGCCAGAATACGAGATGGAGGGGAGCTGGGCCCAGGCCACACCACCTGGCCATGCGGGCAAGCCCAGGCTGCGCCAGGGGGTGGTCTGGCCGCCCCAGACTGCCCCTCGGTCTCCCTCTTCGCCTATAAGTTACCTTCTGACCTAAAAGCTCAGGGGGGTTCGACGTTTTTCCAGAAGGAGTTCTGCTCCGCCGCCACCACCAGATTCCACGAAATAGCACCAAAAAATCCGTTCCAGCACCCTGCCAGGACGGGGAATTGGAGGAGATCATCGCCATCATCATCACCATCGCTTCTTCATCGACCATCCATGTTTCCCCCATCTATGAGTGAGTAATCCCCCGCTGTAGGCTATGGGGATGGTAGGGATTGGATGAGATCGTTCATGTAATGGCATCAGATTGTTAGGGCATGGTGCCTAGTATCTTATATTAGTGCTTTATGACTTTGTTGCGACTTGTTATGCTTAATGCTTGTCACTAGGGCCCGAGTGCCATGATTTCAGATATGAACATGTTATTGATTCATTATGATAGTATTGTATATGGTCTTACCTACAAGTTGTATACACACGTTGTTGTCCGGAACCAATGGCCCCGAAGTGACAGAAATCGGGATAACCGGAGGGAATGGCTTTGATGTGAGGATCACATGTGTTCATGGAGTGTTAATGCTTTGCTCCGGTGCTCTATTAAAAGGAGCACCTTAATTGCTAGTAGTTTCCTTGAGGCCCCACTACAAACGGGCTGGCAGGACAAAAGATATTGTGCAAGTTCTCATTGCGAGCACGTATGACTATATATGGAACAAATTCCTAGGATTATCTAGTACTTGGATGCTTTATCTTATTTATCTGCAATTGCCCTATGTTCTGATTGCTATGTGAATTGTCTTGTCCATGCAAATCCCGTCCATCCATCCCTATGCCTACCGCACTTGAATCCCACTGTTTACTGCTATTGTTAGTGCTGTCTTTACTTTACTACTGCTGCTACTTTACTATTCCTACTACAAAATTGTTGCTACTGATAAACTGCTGTGAGCAAGATTGTTTCCAGGTGCAGCTGAATTGACAACTCAGTTGTTAAGGCTTATAAATGTTCTTTGGCTCCCCTTGTGTTGAATCAATAAATTGGGTTTCACTTCCCTCGAAAATACTGTGATATACCCCTATACTTGTGGGTCATCAGGGCACAGTGGCTCGGGCGAGGTACTTGACGCGGGTGGTCGCTTTTGTCAAAGGTGATGCAAGGACTCGCTGCCACTGAGGTACTCAGTGGTGGAGGGCGGAGAGTTCATCACCAAATTGACTTGGCGAGTGATCGACTTCTGCACTCGATTTGAGGGGCGACCCTTCTGGATCATCCCCATGTTCCCTAGTGGTTGGGGGTATGGTTCGCCTCCATAATTCTGGATTGGTGCAGCCGCAGGAGGTATCGGGCCTGGTGGTGGTGGAGGAGCTCCATGTGCCACAGCGCCTAGGGTAGCTTTGTAGCCTTGATTAATCGCGTCACGATTCATCTGTGCCAATCCCTCGTGGAGCTTGAGGAATTTGTGGTAGTCCTTTAGGAGGTGGCTGGACTTTTTTTTGCCGTCGTGCTTGTCGATGTAGAAGTGCACGTTGCATGGTTCGGACAGTTTGTCCTGGATGGAAGTTGTGGGTGCCTCATTGTGAATGCGGCGCTGCCACACTTGCGTGGTTTTCCTGCTGTCGTGGTATCCACCACTGCGGTATCCGATGTTGTGGTTGTCGTCCGTTTGTCAGTGTAGCCGGCTGCGATCATGTCGACCTCTTCGCGGTCCTCATAACTGCGCATACGACGTTTCCCTCGGCGGTCGCGTCTACTCCCGAGGTTGTTGTCATCGTCGGAGTAGACACGGTTTTTCACCAAGTCTTCTCCATCAGCCCACCTATTCGTGATCTCCATCAGGTGGTCAATCGTCTTAGGCTTCGAGCGGCCTAGCTCCTCCCTGAGCTCTCTGCGGCACATGTCGCCGTTGAATGTGTCGATTGCGCGATCCTCGGAGATGTCTTCTATGGAATTCTTGATGATAGACCATCTCTGGATGTATGAGCGCATCGACTCGCCGGACGTTTGGTGGCAACCTCTTAATTCTTTGATTGACGCGGACCTTTTGTAAGTTCCCTTGAAGTTTTGCACGATGTTGTAGACCAGCTCTTCCCAGCTGCGAATGGATCTGCGCGGGAGGTTGTTAAGCCACGGTCGAGTGGCACCTTGGAGCTGTAGTTGGAGGCATTGCATCACCGTACTCGAGTTTCTGCCGTGTAGCCTAACAGAGGAGATGTGATCCTCCAGCCAGATCTTCGGGTCCTGTAGGCCGTCAAATTTTGGGTTCTCCCATGGGAGTTTGAATCCTTTGGGCATTTACTTCTACCCGATGGCTCTGTTGAAGCATTTGGCGCCACAGATCTCTACCTCATCATCCTCTGAATCATTCGAACAAGCGCTCCTTGCGCGCATCTTGTCGACCTTGCGCTGCATGATGTCATCACGCGCATCGTAGTCGTGATCGTGTCGCCATGAGCAGGGACATCGATACAAGTCGTGGTTATGATCGCTGGACGAGGGCGAGGAGTAGCGTTTGGCCAGAGCTTTGCTCTTTTTCGGTTCTGGCGTCGGATCCTTGACGAGGGCATCTTCGATTAGCCCCAAGCCTACGATCGTAGATTGGTGCATGGTGGCTGGCGGATCCCCAGCCGGAGGCTGGTTGTTGAGGAGGTACATGGTAGCTGCAGTCACCGTTACCTGCAGCGTCTTCGGGAGCACGTTGCCATGCGTATCCACCATCATGGACCCAAAGTCGAGGACTCGTGCAACCTCTTATTGCTCCTTGTTGGTGAGGTGGGCCAGTCTAGAGCGTTTCTTGGCTGCCACATGGTCATTGCCCTTGGAGGAGGACCCTCCCATGGAAGAGAGTTGAGCCCATCGAAGTCTCAACTCGTCCGCTGCCTTTCTACGTGCCTCGAGTTGTGCGATTACTTGCTATTGGCGCCTGTATTCTTCCTTGAGAAGACAATGGTAACGCATCAGCATGTCTTGCAATGAGTTTGGGGGCAGAGGATTACCCCGCAGAGCTTCTTGACAGCGAGTCTACTCGTTGTCATTGAGATGGATCAGCACGCTCTCTCCAGTATTCTCATTCATCGTGAGATGCGGTTCTCCTCCCGTCTCGTTGTTGATGGGCGCACCGTTGGTGGGGCCACCGTTTGCGACTGGGATACCGCCGTTGGTCAGACTAGTGGTGGTGCCGGCGTTTTCGCGATTGACGCCAGTGTCGCCTGTGTTGATGACGGCGCACATGAAGTGATTGGGGAAGATGTTGCTCCCACAACTTTCAGACGCAGAGCCGTAGGCTCTATCTTCTGTGTCCAGGTCACCCATATCGGACCCACGACTGCTGTCCCTGTCCGTGCTCCCAAATGTTGTCAGTGCATTGAGCTTGCTAAGGGTGCCGATTGGTGGTGGAAACCACGATGTTGGAGCAATCACGGGAGTCGTCGGTTGGTCAGGGAGGCGAAGTGTGCCCAGTTGACCGACCTGGAAGCGTAAGCTTCCAATCACCAAGCCGATCCCATCACCCACGGACTCGAAAGCCAGGCGAGTGGCCGGCGTGTGGACGGTGAAGTCGAAGGTGCCGAAGTTCTAGCGAATCTCCGCTGTTGCAGATTTGTAGATCGCGGTTGACGGGGCCGAAGAAGCCGCGACATCAACACTCCCAATTCCCATAGACGGTGCCAATTGACGAGGGTTTAACTCGTCAATGCCCATTGTTATGGACTTGGGTTTTGGAGAAGGAGGGAGCACTTGAGGCATCAATCTACTTGCAAATAAGCACACAAGGACGCAATGTTTACCCAGGTTCAGGCCTTGTAGAGGTCCCTACTCTTGCTTGTCTTCTCTTGGAATTATCGAAGGAGTCGAAAGTTACAGGGGTGCGCAGATACAATCTAGCGAGGTTGTGGAAACTAGGGTTGTGGTTGTCCTCCTCGCCGCCCCTCCTAGCCTTTATATAGATAGGCTAGGTCTCAGGTAGCAGGTCGAGTCGGTTACAGATTAGGGTTCGTCCCTTTAAACTTTCTATCTTAAGCTTTGTCTTGTGCTGCAAGCAATCAGAGTCTCTGTGAGTCACCCGAATCCTGTATTGGGCCTTGGTAACGCCATGGGCTTCTGCCATATTCAGAACCGTATATGCCAAACTCGAGTACCTGTAAGGTGTGCCCACGTCACCCTCCATTTCAAAATGTAAGATGTTGTAGGTTTTGTGATGTACCTAGGCATCTTTTATTGTGTAGGTTATGAAATGCCAAGACGGCGGTGTACTCCATACACCCAACACGAAACGTTGTCAAGCGGCAAACAACCCATCCTCTACAAACCCGATGATGATAAATGACTCGCTTTGCAAACATCGTCTTCAAGAACATAACGACACCGTTGCGCCCCCGCTGCCTGGTCTAGCGGGACCTAGGGTTTCCCCCGGCATCCGAGGGGGGAGGCATGGTGAAGGCCATGAACATGCATCGGCCGCCCGAGGGGACCAGCCTTGGCAGTAGCATAGTAGGATCCTATTTGAATTTCCCTTTCCTCCCTTCCATTTCCTCGTACCTCATGTTTCCTTCCCATCCAACATCGTCGTCTCCGTTCGCCTAGCCCATGTCATCGCCATTGGAGGTCAAGGGACTTTCATCAAGCCTCGCAAGAAGCCGACGCCGAAGGTCAAGCCGGAGGGGGTGTGTGACTGCATCCGCGGGACGTACACCACGAAGGAACGCAACGGGTGATGCCATGAAGAAAGAAGGCGACCATGGCGACGTTGAACATTGTGGTAAGCCAAGGGTTCGACACGAGCACCATCGCCCCCGGGGGCCGGTGAAAGTCAAGGGAGCACCACATTGACTTTACATTCGAGGAGTGGATCATCTTCGAACCCGGGCTACTTCCAAGAAAGCATGGGCATGACACTGTTTTCAAGGTTCTCCCCCGAGTAAGGTGAGAGCGAGCATGGTGGCTTCAACCCAAACGCCTTGTTTTCCCGGAGCATCGCCGATAGCAGCCATGTCACGGACGATAGCTTTGACCTCATCAATCCGTACAATATGATGATTTGTGCTGCCATCTTTTAAGAATTGGTCATCCAAAGAGCACATGAAGCAATGGTGACACCAAGTCCCCTGGTGGAAACGGCGACGCCAACACCGCCAGCGACGGAGGAGTCGGCGGCCATGGTCGAGGAGTGGTATTCCATTTGATTTTCATGCTATGCATTAGTGACACTATGATTGCCCTTATTTTATTTCAAACAAATTAAGTCTAGATTGCGACCGGTAAATCAAGAGGATTCCAAAGAACACAACAACAATAGCAGTCTAGAGCCTATTTATTTGAACAAAAGGCAAATTGTTTCATTATCCGACTTTGGAGGATTTTGAAATAAAAGGTAAAAATTGCTTCATTGCCCCTTCTTGGACGATGTAAAACGGTATGAAAGAACAAGAACAACAATAACAACAACAATATCAGAGTCAATAGCCTATTTATTTGAACAAAAGATAAATTGTTTTATTATCCGACTTTAGAGGATTTTGAAACGTTACGTTACCCAGTTTTGGAGGATGTGGAACAGTCCGAAAGAATAAGAATAGCAACAATAGCAGAGTCAACAACCTATTTATTTAAATGAAAAAGGTATATTGTTTCACTACCAGTCTTTGTAGGATTTTAAACGAAAAATAAATTGTTTCATTACCAGACTTTGGAGGATGTGAAATAGTGTGAAAGAAAGATAAATGCTGGGAACAACACAGCTAACCATATCTACTCTGGGATAGTGTTTAGGAGAAATATTTGAAATAAAAGGCTGTATGCATCAACCAATGCAGAGGCCAGGGTCTTATTCCCCTTTTCGAAAAAAATGCAAAGAAAGCCACAATTTGAATCTTGAGTTCCCCTCGTAATTGGTATACGCGGGTGAAAATAATGCTGCATATTGTCGACAGAATAAAGGGACTAATTGGCATGCCGGTGTGAATTAGGTCGTGGAATAATAAATCTTGTACTTTCTTTTTGACTAATTTGTACTCACGCCTGAACCAATCTGCCTATCACCGCCTCCATGGTCCCTATGGCGGCGCCGCAGGACGCCAACCGCACGGCAACCGGAAGATGCCAATGTATCAACGGCAGTCGATGCAACCGCCACCGCGCCGTCTGCGGAGCGGTTGCGTGGTGGCGTGGTGTTGCGCCTGTGCCTATGGTTGATGCCGGTGCTGATGGCATGGTGTTCATGGGCACTGCGACGTCGCTCTGGGGGGGGCAGAATTTCATGTCTCCGATGCATACTTCATCGCATCCCGCGTCGAGTGTTGATCGGCCTGGTGTTCTACCTGATGTACCATCTGCAGCTATTGACCTTCCCGGCGACGTCGCTCCGACGGGTGGTGGCACACTGGCACTAAACATCTCCGATTCAGGCTTGGTTGCCTCCCTATGACCCCGTGCAACACCAACGAGAATATGGCTTTGGCATACGGCAACATCGCAGCCAACGTCATGGACACCCCGAGCACTAGATTCTTGGTTTTTTTCAAGCCCCGGTGATTATTAGTTTGTCTTATTTTTCATCAATGTCTTCATGTGAATTAAGCTATTGGAAGGATCAAAACCAAGCTAACGGAATATTTTGATATAATTTGCTGGTGCCTATGCCCATAGTTGTTAACCTTTCTAACAAGAGGCCGAAAGGGGAAGGAATATAATTTTGTTCTACTTATTTTGCTAGGACAGTGTTCTTATATGGATCAAAAGGACGTAAAAATCTGGAGGTTCGAAGATGCAGGACAGGAGACATTTTTGGAGAGTGGAGATGCACGGGCAAGCAGTGAGACAACGAGAAATAATACTCCACCCATGAACAGGTAAGGAAGCACAGGTCTTTATCTATTATGTTTATAAATTTTATGTCTACTTCTTGCTATGATCCTGATTAGTTTGGATGGGGTTTTTGTCTAGGATCATTAACTCATTGTTAGGAACTGGTTCAATAACAAAAAGAAGCTACTACTTCCAATCAAATCGTGCAGTTTAAAAAGGTACAAGCCGTTAGCTTCAGACTACTCTAGATCACGATGGCGCGCGTTGCCGCGCCCGTTAATTATTGCATTAGATTGATAGAAATTTTGTAACATTAGAGGGGCAATAGGAGGAGGTAAGTTAAATAAAATTGTGTCCGTGCAATGTGAAAATGGAATTTTACGGAGTGATTAATTACTACAAAGCGAAACACAATAATAATGATGAGAACCCTATTAACACTAAACTCGAAGACAGTTAGCGCACTGCATCATTATTTTGGTTGAGTAGCCATAGCTTTGTCCATTGTGTCAATGGCAGTTGAGGAGTATGATAGCATCACAACATCTTCAACTATGAAGGATAGGAGTTGGATAGGTTGGGGAAATAATTTGTATTGATGTTTTCATATCGAGATCACTAATTGTAAAAATCTTGTCCAAACAACTGAAATAGATATCAGTTGTGCTATTTGCATTCACACCAATTTGGAAAAGGAGAGTGCACGATTCAAGACATACATACTCATCTCAGTAGCTAAAGTTCATGGCAAAAGGCAAATATGTCTAGTTTTTAGGTTAGAATATATTAAGACTAAGCAAAAGAAAATCTACACTAACAGATTCACAACATTAATTTTCCTAGATCTTTACATGTCAATAAACTGCATGGGAATATGGCGACATGCTCTCCAATGAAACTTTGGTCCAGAAAAATATACACCTGAGTTCATCTCTATGTTCCAATTGCCGGCACTCTTCAATAGCCGAAAATCCATCCTCCAGAGCCATTCTCACACATTTCAAAGTGAAATGTAAGCTATGTTAAAAACAAAAAAATCATAAAATGTATACTACCTACAGTAAATAACAGATATTTAGTCTATGACGGTGAAGCACAACCTGTCTCACATACAAAATTCGAATCTAAAAATAGTGATTAAGTCAGGTTACGTGTACTTTCCTGCAGGATGTGGAAATGTTTGACAGAACTTCACCGCAACAACAAGACATCTGGCGATCGGCGAGCATAAGGTCAACCCATAAGCTACTCCATCACCAAATGAACAATTGTGCAAAATGAACTAACATGACAAGAGAGCATGCATCACATAGATACTGGAACAAAATCTCTATGTTGGTCAAAAGCTTAGTGCAATATATATGTAGGATTTATAAGATGAAGTTTTGCTCTATGTCTTCACCAAAGCGAATTAAATTAACTGACTGGACTATGTTTCCATGTTTAGCCTCCTCTATGCTGCAACTTGTCACAGTTAGATTGGAAATAATCAAGGACCTCTGACAAAAGCAAGGATGCGGTCATAAATAAATAAACAATACTTTTTCTGTACCCATGTGCTTCACCAATAGTTTTCTTCATTGCAGCCAAGGAATGCACAATGCTAGCAACATATGTGCTCTGCGGCATTGGTAGACATAGGATGCGAATAATGATTATTGGAGTTCTCAGACTTTCCATCCCAATCATGTCAACACCCGGATTTTTAATCCCAGATGCCTGTTATGTCATATATCGCAATCCCAGGATTACCATTTTTGCGAGACATAACAGATTGGATATCACCGTACATCATCCTTGGTTTCCACGAGCCATCTGAAGATTGATGTAGATAAAGGGGTAAGAGGGAAAGTTCTAAGGTTTATGGTTTTGATTTCAAAGCTAAAACTTTGAGTTTGACTCAGGTTTTGCAACTAACTTCTTTTCATTCATTCAAGCAAGCACACGATACAAACACACACACACCACAACATCAAAGGAAAACAGATGGTTTTAAGAACCATTCTGTAAGCTACGATACAATGGGACCGATACATCTCATGCTACGATAGTGCCCTAGTGCATCTACTCATCATCGATGAAGTCGGAGTCGTCATCGTCGGTGTAGAAGTCCACGGCATCTTCCTCCAGAAAGTCATCATCATTGCTGAGGTAAGAGTCCATATCTTCCTGGATGTCTTCACCTTCCTCTTCTTCTTCCTTTGCTGCAAGCTGAGCTTCTTGCTCCTTGATGGTCTTCTCGAGGTCGGCCACCTTCTTGCGAAGACGGTCGATGGTGCGATCCTTCTTTTCGCTCTGGCGGCGAAGAGACTGACGGTCCTTGACGAGAAGTGAGAAAGTCTGGGCCTTCTAGGCGGCAATGGCAAGGTTGTGGTTGGCGAACTCCCTAGCATTGTCCAATTCCTTCTGACGGTCGTACAGCAGGAAGTCAAGGTTCTCCACTTGACGCTTCAACTCTGGGTGACTTGGCATCTCCATTGGCATTCCATAAAGTCACGCCTTGCATTGTGAACAAAGCAGGTTCCTTGGATTTGGTTGACACTGAGGGCACATAGACGTGCGAGAGCTTCATGCATTGCCCTGGATAATCCATCTAGCCAGTTGTTTTCTCTTACGGAGACCTAAATTCTTCCAGATGTTGGTGCTTCTATACTTCCTCGAAGATCAGCGGTGACTAGCCATTGTAAATCTCCTCCTGGGGGTCCAGGAAGTTGAGCTCTAAGAAACTCCGGATGCGGGCGTCCCAAGAGCTCAGACAGTGAATCTAGATCCCTCTCGAAGATCAGCCGGTCTCCGTTGCCCAACTGGTAGAACTTGCTGAACCGAGTCTCCATCTACAAGAATTAAGGATGAGAAGGTTAGTGAAGTGATCAAGTGTGTGAAAGTTTTATGTAGTAATGTAAGAATTTGGACGAACATGAATATTTTTGAGAGAAAGAATTCCCAAGGGTAAGAGAGGAAATAGTTTTCATAAATACTCACTTTGGTTTTTGAAACTAATTTTTTTGTTCGGACGTCCATTCTAACTAGGGTCTCCTATGGTCAGGATGGCTCTAATACCAACTTGTCAACACCCAGATTTTTTATCCCAGATGACTCTTACGTCATACATCGCAATTCCAGGATTACCATTTTTGCAAGACATAACAGATTGGATATCACCGTACATCATCCATTACAAACCATAATAAGGTCTTACACGAATAAAGGATCTCATGATCCAGTCTTAATACAACAAGCAGCGGAATAAATAATAAGCGTAGCGGTAGGGTCCATCTTCAGAGTCATAGGCAATGCTGACGATGAAAGATAATCCTAGTTATCATAGCCGTCCTGTTGTCCTTCATCTTGGCAGTCTCTTTCATAGTCTAGCCATAGGAATATCTAGGGACAAAAGCCATGAGTACTTTTTAAGTACTCACAAACTATCACTACAAGTAGTATAGTTCTAGTAGGAAATGCTAAGTCTAAGTCTATTTATAAAGTTAAGTTTGAAACCTAAGCTGAGTTCAGAAGCAAAGAAAGATAAAATAATGTTTGAAAAACACCTAAGTGGGAACTTAATTATCATGGTCACAACTCTGTTGTGGTCAAGTCATGTCATAATTCATTTCATAAGTTGTTTTGAAAACATCTGACAACGGAACAGTATGGCCACTCCAACAGTCCATAACCAGGGACGCGGCTATTCGAATAGTTTGACACTCTATAGAGGTGGTACACTTTCAACACAAGATTCGATACATCTATCAGGGATAACCCTGAATCATCATACTTAGTATGCAGATAATCAAACATAACCTTTCCTTTACACACACTAGTATAAGCACCTCTCCTATGAGCATGGCCTCCCAACCATGACCATCTCTCATCTTGGGCACTTCATAGGTGGACAACATCGAGAGGTAGCCTCAGCTCAAACCTCTCCCATGAGGGAACTAATACTAATGCATATAAACTTCCGGCTAAGCCTTACCCAATTCAGGTATTATGGTTGTACGGTAAAATTGGAATGATATCGCATCCGAACCCAACCATCAGTTTTTATAAAAGGGCTAAGGCTCATGCCTCAACATTTTCATCATCATAAACCATTTGTGTTTCTCAACACATGTCAAAACATCTCAATATAATGACTCATCATTCCAAGGTTTTCATAATTCATTTTCACCAAGTATTCCCATCTAAAGTGATCTAGTTTTGGTTCTGCTCTAAACTACTAAGTTAAGAGTGTTCACTAATGTGGGATGCTAAGACTCAATCTCATGCCATAGAATGACATCTAAGTATAACTAGATAGGTCAAGTTTTATACTCTTTATGCTACCTTTAAAACAATTAAAGGACTTTGGTAAAGTAAAGAAAGGTAAAGCTTGGAATTAAAACTTGGAGTAGGTATAAGTCAACATGGTATAACCAAAGCATGGCTAATGCATTTGTTTAGGTTATCTAACTGTCAAGGGTTAGCTTGTAGTGTTAATGATGGCTTGCTAGAATAATACTTGCAAGTGTTAGCTTGCCTTGTGCAGTGCAGTGATTGAAGTTTTCTTCCTCCTCCTCTTGGTAGAACTCCTCCTCCTCCTCGTAAGCTTGGTCGGTACTATCGTCTATAAATACATACGGAGTACACAATCACCAAACAATACTTAACTAGTCTACTTAGCATACTAAGGCACACATTTGATGATCTAATATCATCACAAGCATCACAAGGTTGAATTAACTAGCTTCATTCTTTTTATTTGAGAAAAGTAATTTCAACTCATTGAAATTAACTAAGATTTAATATTCTCCAATTAAAATATGGGATCATGTGGACACATGTCATCACCACATATTCTAACATATGGGAATGTGATTTAAGGGTTGGATCACATTTTAATAAGTTTAAGTTTAAATTTTAATGATTTAAAGTGACTAGAAATGCCTATATAGCATTATTTTGGTACTAGTCCAAAGTCACTGCATGTAAACCTTAATATTATTACATATTCAGATAGGTATGGTTAAATGTGATTTTTGAGAGATGGAATCAACTCAAAAGCTATTATGGTTGATTTTATAAAAATGTTTGAATTTGCAAATGCTTCTGTCTTGTTATTTTTACTAGGAGAAATCTCTAACTCTAAATGAATTAAATCCAACGGGCTTGGATAGATATTTTCAGAAGCTTTCCAACAAAATTGGAATCACTCAATTTGCTTCAGTAAATCTTCCTGAATTAATTTTTAAACTAAGGGACAAAACTGAGTTTAAACCTAAATAGAAAAATCTAGATTTGAATTATTGGGTCAGCGCAGGAAATGAAATGGGTTGGCCCAGTGACGCTCAGCGGGGCAGAGGGCGGCTGACAGGTTCGTCCCGCTTGTCAGCGAGACTTAAAACCCAAAACGGTATCTAGCGTTCTGGGCCACATGATTATAATGCGGATCAACGGCTCACAGTCGTCGTTGACGACGGACTCGTCACCGGTGAGACTGAACCCTAAACGCATGGTGGGGGTCTACCGGGGACGTACCAGGGCTCCAGCTAGTGCAGCGAGGCAGACGATCGAACTGGACGACGACGGCGGACTCAGCCGAGGTCACGGCAGGGGCTGCGGTGGACGGAATCGACGGCAGCGTCTCCTCCTCTGCAGCGGGCTCCTCCGGTGCAATTCCAGCGAACTACGGCTCGAGCGGCTCCGGTGAGAGAGGGTAAAGGTTCAGGGGAGAGAGGGGAGTGGAATTGTGTAAGGAATTCGTGCTGGGGAGGCCTGCTTATATAGGCGCGACGGTGAGACCGAGAGGTGTGGGCAGGCATCTCCGGCGAGGGCGGTACAGGGGCTATCGGCATGGGTGAGGTAGGCGGACGGTGGGCGGTTCCCTGGTGGTTCTCTACAGTGTAATGGTATGGCTAGCGGCGGTGGCATATGGTCGGGAGCGTTGCGCGCTCTAGGAGACAGAGGCGGCGCTCAGCGACTATGGGTCGTGGTGGTGCAATGCCGTGTCACAGTGAGTTCTGGGGTCGAGGAGTGGCGTCGCAGCATGGGGTCGGGCGATGCACTACGTGGCGGGCTATCTTGCTCTGGTGAGCTCGTAGAGAGAAAGGGCGGCGACACTGGGGAGTGGTCCAGGGGCTGGGGTTGATCGAGGGTTGGACCATGGGCGGTGGTAGGGTTGGGAGGAGCAAGGGACGTGCTGGTTTGGTGCGGCGTGGTCCCTGGCGCGTTGCCCGCATCTGGCCGGCGGTGACCACAAAGTGGCGACGCTCCACTGCTGCTCCAGGCTTAGGGGTAGGACGGTGAGGACTTGGTTGGGTCTGGGGGAGACAGGGGAACCAAATGGGGGTCAAAAACTCGACCAAGCATTGATCATCAAACAACAAAAGTTAGGCAGAAAAATCTGGCCTGCCACCTGTTCGATCAAATGGCCGCAAGAACAAAATGTTTGAATTTTGGGCTGATTTTTGGTGGAGTGATGTATCTTATGCTTGAGCTTCTAGGTGTGCTTAGGTTTTAAAAGTGGAGTTCATTTGAGTGGTTTTTGAATAAGTGTGATCTATACATATGAACTACATTCAAATTTCAAATGTCCTTTAAATTTAGTGTTTGAAAGTTTTTGGGACGAAACAAAGTGGGCCTTGGCACATCACTACTTGTACTAGCAAGGGGTGCAAAGAACCACAATTGTTTCTATTAAGGTTTGAGTTCTAGGAATAGCCAAAGTAGGTTAGGTGATTAAAATGGCACAAATGACCATTTCCTTATTTTATTCATTTTGATTTTTTTTTCTTTGGGATTTGTTTGGGAATGATCTAGATGATGTTTAATTCACCTTAGAATCATTGTACAACCAATGGATCTCTCAAACATGGCAATTCAAAATAACTCCTAATTTAAATGCACACACATATGAATGCTTAATTATTTTAAATGGAAAAGTTTTTGTTAACCCTAAATTGGGTAGATTTGATCTTGATTAACCTTGGATTAAGTTTTGGGATGTTACAAACCTTCCCCCCATAAACAAAATCTCGTCCCGAGATTTACGAAAGAAAACTAGGAACTAAAGAGATCTGGGAACTCTGTCCTAATGTAATCTTCTCTCTCCCAAGTGGCTTCTTCTTCGGTATGGTTACTCCATTGAATCTTGAGAAACTTTATACTCCTAGTCCTAGTGGTTCGGTAGGCTTCTTCCAAGATACGGATGGGCACTTCACGATACGTCGGATCCTTGTTGATCTCAATGGCTAGGTGATCGATGTTCTTGAATACTTCAGTCTTCTCCGGCACTTCTAAGCATTTGCGAAGTAACGAGATATGGAACACATTGTGGATGGCAGACATCTCTTCGGGCAGTTCCAGTTGATACGATACTTCTCCTCGGTGATTCAGAATCTTGAAAGACCCGATATATCTAGGGGCTAACTTTCCTTTCAGACTAAAATGTTGGGTTCCTTTCAATGGTGAAACCTTGATATATACAAAATCTTTGACATTGAAAGTCAGGTCTCTCCTTCTCTTGTCAGCATAACTCTTTTGTCTGGATTGGGCGGTCTTGAGGTGCTCATGGACTTTGTGAACCTTTTCTTTGGCTTCTCGGAGAATGTCGGGTCCGAAAATCTGACTCTCTCCTACTTGTGACCAATTCAAAGGGGTGCGACACTTTCTTACGTATAGGAACTCAAATGGTGCCATTTGCAAACTAGCTTGATAACTGTTGTTATATGAGAATTCTGCGAAAGGCAGGCAGTCTTTTTTGTCCATTTTGATCTGTACTCCAACACACAAGCTCTCAACATATCCTCTAGGATTTGGTTGACTCTTTCAGTTTGTCCAACGGTTTGCGGGTGATAAGCGGTGCTGAAATTCAACTTGGTTCCTAATCCTTCCTGGACTTTGTGCCAAAATCTCGAGGTAATTGGGTTCCTTGATCTGATACTATGGTCTTGGGGGTTCCATGCAAACTAACAATTCTAGCAATGTACAACTCTACTAGCTTCGAACTCTGGTGGGTTGTCTTGACAGGTATAAAGTGAGCTACCTTGGACAGTCTATCAACAATGACCCAGATTGAGTCATTTCCCCTACTAGAAGTAGGCAAACCGGTGATAAAGTCCATTCCGATGGAATCCCATTTCCATTCCGGAATCTTCAATTGTTGCAACAGTCATGCGGGTCTCTGATGTTCTTCTATGACTCTTTGACAGATATCACACTTGGCTATGTAGCTCCCAATTTCTCTCTTCATCTTGTGCCACCAAAATTGCTCTTTCAAATCTTGATACATCTTCGTTCCTCTGGGGTGGATAGAATAAAGAGTATCATGAGCTTCCTGCATGATAACTTGCTTCAGCTCTGAATCTGCTGGCACACAGATACGGCCTTTGTACCACAGAATTCCTTCTTCGTCTTTGGTGAATACAGGTACCTTTCCTGTACCAATACGGCATTTGATTCTGTCGATACGTTCATTTCCCTTCTGGGCTTCCTTGATTTGGCTGATTAATGTGGGTTAAAGTTCAATGCTAGCTAGAAATCCTTTGCTAACTAGCTCAGTCCTAAACTGCTCCAACTCCTCATACAAACTTGGTTGCTTCTCCTTGATCATGGTGTTTAGCCCACACCGTAATCTGCTAAGAGCATCCGCTACCACATTGGCTTTGTCGGGGTGATAGTGAATGTCAAGGTCATAATCCTTGATTAACTCTATCCATCTCCTCTGCCTCATATTCAGCTCCTTCTGAGTGAAAATATACTTCAAGCTCTTGTGATCTGATTAAATCTCACAGCGATTACCCATCAGATAATGACGCCATGTCTTCAATTCCAAAACTATGGCTGCTAACTCAAGATCATGGGTCAGATAGTTCTGCTCATGCTGCTTCAGTTGTCAAGACAGATACGCGATGACTTTGCCTTCTTGCATCAATACACATCCGAGACCAATCTTGGATGCATCACAATACACATCAAACGGCTTCTTGATATCTGGCAATATTGGGGCTGAAATCAATCTCTTCTTCAGCTCCTGGAAACTTGCTTCACATTTTTCGGTCCATTCGAACTTCTTGTCCTTCTTCAACAATTGGGTCATGGGCCTGGCGATGCTCGAGAATCCTTCTACGAACTTGCGGTAGTATCCCACTAATTCGAGAAATGCACGGACTTGGTTTTGAGTGGTTGGAGCATCCCATTCTTCGACATCTTTGATCTTGGCGGGATCAACAGCGACTCCTCCGGCAGACACAATATGTCCTGGGAATCCTACTTCTTTCAGCCAAAACTCACATTTGCTGAACTTGGCATACAACCGATGATCTCTCAGGGTTTCTAGGATGATTCTCAGATGTTGCTCATGCTCTTCTTCTGACTTGGAGTCGATAAGGATATTGTTGATAAACACAACGACAAACTTATCCAGGAAATTCATAAAGATCTTATTCATGAGATTCATGAAATAAGCAAAGGCATTGGTTAATCCAAAAGACATAACCGTATACTCGTATAAACCATAGCGAGTAGTAAAGGCGGTCTTCGGAATATCCATTGCACGAATCTTAAGTTGGTGATAACCAGTCCTAAGATCAATCTTTGAGAATACCTGGGCACCGGTCAAATGATCAAATAGATCTTCTATCTTTGGCAAAGGATACTTGTTTTTGATGGTGACGTCATTCAGCTTTTTGTAATCGGTGCACAAACGGTTGCCTCCATCTTTCTTGTCGATGAATAACACTGGTGATCTCCATGGTGATGCGCTTGGTTGAATCAAGCATGTTGCTAACATGGCATCCAACTGCTTCTTCAGTTCTACTAACTCTGAGGGGTTCATGCTATAGGGTCTCTAGGCTATGGGTCCGGTTCCGGGGATTAGTTCAATAATGAACTCAATATCCCTATCCGGGGGCATACCGGGCAATTCATCTGGGAATACATCGGGGTATTCACAGACTACTCTGACTTGGTCAATGGTGGGTAGGGCTAGACTCTTGTTGCACTTGAATTGACGGGGTAAGGTTTCCGATATATGCTCTATGTTTACTCCAGAGCTACTAGTCATAGTGATGGCTTTCTTAGCACAGTCTATCAGTCCTTTATGCTTTGGCATCCAATCCATACCTAGTACTACTTCCAATCCTTTGGTTCCAAGCACTATTAGGTTAGCATAAAAATCTATCCCATGTATTCTGATAGGCATAGCTTTGTAAATTTTTCTAGCCTTTGTAGTTGAACTGGGAATTTGAACTATCATGACATGCTTCAAGTTGGTTGGGTGAATCTTACTAGTGCATGCAAATTCTTTGGTGATAAATGAGTGCGATGCTCCAGAATCAAACAATACTCTTGCTAAAACTGAGTTGATAGAAAACATACCCAACACTACATCTGGCGCTTCTTGGGCTTCTTTGGCGTTCATGTGGAAGAGACGACCGTTGCAGTTGTGAGGGTTCCCTGGGGCGAATCTTCTTCCTGGTTGAACACGACGCTGCTGTTGAGCTGGGGCATTCACATTGGCAGTGGCGGAAATCTTCTTGGGGCACTCATTGGAATAGTGACCCTTCACTCCACACTCGAAACAAGTGATCTAAGACTTGTCTTTACCTGCGATGGGCACGACATTGCTTCCATTTCTGGGTGCAGTGTTGTTCTTCTTGTTGTGGTTGTTGTTGTTGCTCTTGGGAGGTGCACGGTTGAAATTGCTGGTGTTGCCGGAGTGATTGTTGTTTCCTCCGGACTTCACATTTCCTCCGCTGCGGTTGGGGTAGCTTGGGCGAGACATTGGGGGTCGGTTGCCTCGGTGCATATCCCACGGAAGGGTTGGGACGGTACTTCTGGTGACTGTTGGATCCAGCTTGGTGCATCATACGCCGTTTGCGGTTGTCGTTTGCCTGGTTAATCTTCCCTTCCATCTGAATGGCAGAGTTGACTAGCTCTTCGAGATCCTCGAAACGGATGTTGATGAGGACAGTCTGCATCTCATCATATAGTCTGTTCAGGAATCTCTCCTTCTTCTTGGCCTCCGTGTTGATCTCGTCAGGTGCATACCTGGCAAGCGACAGGAATCTGTCATGGTACTCCACCACAGTCATTCTGCCTTGCTTTAGCTCTCTAAATTCATCCCTCGTTCTGGTGACCAGGCCCTGCGGCACGTGGGTGCGGCTAAACTTGATTTTGAAGGCTTCCCATGTCATCACTTGACCATGGTTCATGGTGCGGATACTGTTCCACCATGCTCTTGCATCTCCTGCCAAATAGTGGGTGGCAAAGAGAACTTTCTCGTTGTCATCAACTCTATCTACTTCCAAATTGTTCTCCATTGTATGTAACCAGTCATTAGCATCTAATGGGTTCTCTGAAGAGATAAAGATTGGGGGATTGGTATTCTAGATGTTTTTCAGCTTGGATCCTTGATGATCCTGATTTCCATGCCCTTGGTTGTTTTGGGCCATCTAGGCGATCTGCTGCAGTGTTGCTAAGTTGGCCTGGCACTCTGCCCTGCATGCTTCACGGTCTGCAACTAACATTTGCATAATCTGCAGCATTGGGTCATGCGATGAGCTGCTCCCTCCTTGGTTTCCACGGGCCATCTGAAGATTGAGGTAGATAAAGGGGTAAGAGGGAAAGTTCTAAGGTTCATGGTTTTGATTTCAAAGCTAAAACTTTGAGTTTGACTCAGGTTTTGCAACTAACTTCTTTTCATTCATTCAAGCAAGCACACGATACAAACACACACACACCACAACATCAAAGGAAAAAACAGATGGTTTTAAGAACCATTCTGTAAGCTACGATACAATGGGACCGATACATCTCATGCTACGATAGTGCCCTAGTGCATCTACTCATCATCGATGAAGTCGGAGTCGTCATCATTGCTGAGGTAAGAGTCCATATCTTCCTGGATGTCTTCACCTTCCTCTTCTTCTTCCTTTGCTGCAAGCTGAGCTTCTTGCTCCTTGATGGTCTTCTCGAGGTCGGCCACCTTCTTGCGAAGACGGTCGATGGTGCGATCCTTCTTTTCGCTCTGGCGGCAAAGAGACTGACGGTCCTTAACGAGAAGTGAGAAAGTCTGGGCCTTCTGGGCGGCAATGGCAAGGTTGTGGTTGGCGAACTCCCTAGCATTGTCCAATTCCTTCTGACGGTCGTACAGCAGGAAGTCAAGGTTCTCCACTTGACGCTTCAACTCTGGGTGACTTGGCATCTCCATTGGCATTCCATGAAGTCACGCCTTGCATTGTGAACAAAGCAGGTTCCTTGGATTTGGTTGACACTAAGGGCACATAGATGTGGGAGAGCTTCATGCATTGCCCTGGCTAATCCATCTAGCCAGTTGTTTTCTCTTACGGAGAACTGAATTCTCCCAGATGTTGGTGCTTCTATACTTCCTCGAAGATCAACGCTGACTAGCCATTGTAAATATCCTCCTGGGGGTCCAGGAAGTTGAGCTCCAAGAAACTCCGGATGCGAGCGTCCCAAGAGCTCAGACAGTGAATCTAGATCCCTCTCGAAGATTAGCTGGCCTCCGTTGCCCAACTGGTAGAACTTGCTGAACTGAGTCTCATGTACAAGAATTAAAGATGAGAAGGTTAGTGAAGTGATCAAGTGTGTCAAAGTTTTATGTAGTAATGTAAGAATTTGGAGGAACATGAATTTTTTTGAGAGAAAGAATTCCCAAGGATAAGAGAGGAAATAGTTTTTATAAATACTCACTATGGTTTTTGAAACTAATTTTTTGTTCGGACGTCCATCCTAACTAGGGTCTCCTATGGTCAGGATGGCTCTGATACCAACTTGTCAACACCCGGATTTTTAATCCCAGATGCATGTTATGTCATACATCGCAATCCCAGGATTACCATTTTTGCAAGACGATGCATGTGGTGGGGTCCATCTTCAGAGTCACAGGCAATGCTGACGATGAAAGATAGTCCTAGTTATCATAGCCGTCCTGCTGTTCTTCATCTTGGTAGTCTCTTTCATAGTCTAGCCAGAGGAATAGCCAGGGACAAAAGCCATGAGTACTCTTTAAGTACTCACAAACTATCACTACAAGTAGTATAGTTCTAGTAGGAAATGCTTAGTCTAAGTCTATTTATAAAGTTAAGTTTGAAACCTAAGCTGAGTTCAGAAGCAAAGAAAGATAAAATAAAGTTTGAAAAACACCTAAGTGGGAACTTAATTATCATGGTCACAACTCTGTTGTGGTTAAGTCATGTCATAATTCATTTCATAAGTTGTTTTGAAAACATCTGACAATGGAACAGTATGGCTACTCCAACAGTCCATAACCACGGATGCGGCTATTTGAATAGTGTGACACTCTGCAGAGGTGGTACACTTTCACCACAAGATTCGATACATCTGTCAGGGATAACCCTGAATCATCATACTTAGTATGTAGATAATCAAACATAACCTTTCCTTTAAACACCCTAGTATAAGCACCTCTCCTATGAGCATGGCCTCCCAACCATGATCATCTGTCATCTTGGGCACTGCATAGGTAGACAACATCGAGAGGTAGCCTCAGCTCAAACCTCTCCCGCGAGGGAACTAATACTAATGCATATAAACTTCCGGCTAAGCCTTACCCAATTCAGGTATTGTGGTTGTACGGTAAAATTGGAATGGTATCGCATCCGAACCCAACCATCAGTTTGGTAAAAAGGTTAAGGCTCATGCCTCAACATTTTCATCATCATAAACCATTTGTGTTTCTCAACACATGTCAAAACATCTCAATAGAATGACTCATCATTCCAAGGTTTTCATAATTCATTTTCACCAAGTATTCCCATCTAAAGTGATCTAGTTTTGGTTCTGCTCTAAACTATTAAGTTAAGAGTGTTCACTAATGTGGGCTGCTAAGACTCAATCTCATGCCATAGAATGACATCTAAGTATAACTAGATAGGTCAAGTTTTATACTCTTTATTTTACCATTAAAACAAGTAAAGGACTTTGGTAAAGTAAAGAAAGGTAAAGCTTGGAATTAAAACTTGGAGTAGGTATAAGTCAACATGGTATAACCAAAGCATGCCTAATGCATTTGCTTAGGTTATCTAACTGGCAAGGGTTAGCTTGCATTGTTAATGATAGCTATCTAGTATAATACTTGCAAGTGTTAGATTGCCTTGTGTACTGCAGTGGTTGAAGTTTTCTTCCTCCTCTTGGTAGAACTCCTCCTCGTAAGCTTGGTTGGTACTATCGTCTATAAATACATACGGAGTACACAATCACCAAACAATACTTAACTAGTCTACTTACACACATTTGATGATCTAATATCATCACAAGCATCACAAGGTTGAATTAACTAGCCTCATTCTTTTTATTTGAGAAAAGTAATTTCTACTCATTGAAATTAACTAAGATTTAATATTCTCCAATTAAAATATGGGATCATGTGGACACATGTCATCACCACATATTCTAACATATGGGAATGTGATTTAAGGGTTGGATCACATTTTAATAAGTTGAAGTTTAAAATTTAATGATTTAAAGTGACTAGAAATGCCTATATAGCATTATTTTGGTACTAGTACAAAGTCACTGCATGTAAACCTTAATATTATTACATATTCAGATAGGTATGGTTAAATGTGATTTTTGAGAGTTGGAATCAACTCAAAAGCTATTATGGTTGATTTTATAAAAATGTTTGAATGTGCAAATGCTTCTATGTTGTTATTTTTACTAGGAGAGATCTCTAACTCTAAATGAATTAAATGCAATGGGCTTGGATAGATATTTTTAGATGCTTTCCAACGAAATTGGAATCACTCAATTTGGTTCAGTAAATCTTCCTGAATTGATTTTTAAACTAAGGGACAGAATTGAGTTTAAACCTAAATAGAAAAATCTAGATTTGAATTATTGGGTCAGCGCGGGAAATGAAATGGGCCGGCCCAGTGACACTCAGCGGCACAGAGGGCGGCTGATAGGTTGGTCCCGCTTGTCAGCGAGACTTAAAACCCGAAACGGTATCTAGCGATCTGGGCCACATGATTATAACGCGGATCAACGGCTCACAGTTGTCGTCGACGACGGACTCATCGCTAGTGAGACCGAACCCTAAACGGACAGTGGGGGTCTACCGGGGACGTACCAGGGCTCCAGCTAGTGCGGCGAGGCAGGTGATTGAACTAGACGGCAATGGCGGACTCAGGTGAGGTCACGGCAGGGGTTGCGGTGGACGGAATCGACGGTAGCGTCTCCTCCTCTGCAGCGGGCTCCTCCGGTGCAATTCCGGTGAACTACGGCTCGAGTGGCTCCGGCGTGAGAGGGGAAAGGTTCAGGGGAGAGAGGGGAGTGGAATGGTGTGAGGAATTTGTGCTGGGGAGGCCTGCTTATATAGGCGCGACGGTGAGACCGAGAGGTGTGGGCAGGCATCTCCAGCGAGGGAGGTACAGGGGGCTATCGGCGTGGGTGAGGTAGGCGGACGGTGGACGGTTCCCTGGCGGTGCTCTACAGTGTAATGGCGTGGCTAGGGGCGGTGGCATATGGTCGGGAGCGTTGCGCGCTCTAGGAGACAGAGGCGGTGCTCGACGCGGCGCTCGGCGACTGTGGGTCGTGCGGCGGTGCATGACCGTGTCTGGTGGGTTGCTGGGGTCGAGGCGGAGCAGCGTGTGCGGCATGGCGTTGAGGGGCAGTCTGCTACGTGCTGGCAGCTATCGCGCTCTGGCACGCTCTGGCGAGCTCGTAGAGAGAAAGGGCGGTGACGCCGGGGAGTGGTCCAGGGGCTGGGGTTGATCAAGGGGTGGACCGTGGGCGGCGGTAGGGTTGGGCGGAGCTAGGGGACGTGCTGGTTTGGTGCGGCGCGGTCCCTGGCGCGTTGCCCGCGTCTGGCCGACGGTGACCACAAATTGGCGGCGCTCCACTGCTGCTCCAGGCTTAGGGGTAGGCCGGTGAGGACTTGGTTTGGTCTGGGGAGACAGGGGAACCAAATGGGGATCAAAAGCTCGACCAAGCATTGATCATCAAACAACAAAAGTTAGGCAGAAAAATCTGGCCTGCCACCTGTTCGATCAAATGGCCGCAAGAACAAAATGTTTGAATTTTGGGCTGATTTTAGGTGGAGTGATGTATCTTATGCTTGAGCTTCTCGGTGTCCTTGGGTTTTAAAAGTGGAGTTCATTTGAGTGGTTTTTGAATAAGTGTGATCTATATATATGAACTACATTCAAATTTCAAATGTCCTTTAAATTTAGTGTTTGAAAGTTTTTAGGATGAAACAAAGTGGGCCTTGGCACATCACTACTTGTACTAGCAAGGGATGCAAAGAACCACAATTTTTCTGTTAAGGTTTGAGTTCTAGGAATAGCCAAAGTACGCTAGGTGATAAAATGGCACAAATGACCATTTTCTTATTTTATTCATTTTGATTTGTTTTTCTTTAGGATTTGTTTGGGAATGATCTATATGATGTTTAACTCACCTTAGAATCATTTTACAACCAATGGATCACTCAAACATGGCAATTCAAAACAACTCCTAATTTAAATGCACACACATATGAATGCTTAATTATTTTAAATGGAAAAGTTTTTGCTAACCCTAAATTGGGTAGATTTGATCTTGATTAACCTTGGATTAAGTTTTGGGATGTTACAAATCAGAATAAAGAATATATCATTACATTAATAAAAAAACACTAAAAAACACTAAGTCTCTGACCCACCTTTAACAAAATGAAGCTTTATCAAGATCTAGACAATTGCAATTCATGCGGTGTTCAAAGTTCAAATTATTTTAACTGCAGGCTGCAACACTAACATATATGATCATGTTAATCAAAAAGGTTACTATGAGAGGAAATGTAATTCCAATCACACAAGATGGTACACGCATCCTGCAAGAACATGGAAGATAAATGTAAGTCATCTCAATATTCTATTTCTGAAATTAGTATCAAGATGTACAGAGTCTCAACACATCAAACTGATTTTAGTGTGGGACTACAGGGTTAAGATAAGCCTGGTTTGCTAGCATAATTAGAACCATAATATAATCTTCGATCGAATCTAATGGAAGGAGATTTGTATAGAAAATACAACAATGTAATTTCACCCACTGCATCAACCTCTCAAGGTGACAAAATGTCCTGTCGTTCTAGAGATTACACAGTCGCGTGCAGAGAGGGTGGAATGGAATACGACGGACATCTTGGAGGCGTGTGGGCACGTACGTTGGTGGGTTGGCCCCCCCCCCCCCCCCCCCCCGCGCCGAGCCGGTACTGTTGTTGCTGCTCGCCAAATCGCATAGTCTTCTCCTCCCCTGCCGCATCGCATAGCCATCGTCCCCAACCCCCGAGCGCATTTTTTCTTCTCGATCAGAAAGTTCGCTTGGTGTGGGTCAGTTGGCCTCCAGCAGATAGGCTTTAGGGTTGTTTTCGGCATGATTTTTCCCAGAAGTCCAATTTTACCTCTAGAGCCAATTAACCACAGAAAGCCCATTTGATGTCTAGAGAAGCATCCTAAGAGATAATTTGGCCCAAGTGGGATTTGATGACAATCCAACGATCGGAAACATGCAGATGGCGCGATCCTATGGCTGAAAATGATAGACCCTGAGAGGCCTCCTCTTTGACTGAGTTTTAATATCCCTAATAGCTATCATGTTAGTAATTATAAACAGTTATATGAAGATTACCACTTTTCCCATAAGTAGGACCTTGGAGTACAATAAAACTCCATGGAAGACATATATGTTGTAGAAAAACGTGGGTGGAACCGATGCCTTGTTGGAGGCTCGGGCTTCGTGTTATATAGGTCCAGAAGAGCCCTGGTCGTGGCGTAATACAGAGTTTGACGCGTGTACGAGTTGTTATACTATATCATACTCGTACCGTGCGATGGGGACTGTTTTATATCTCTAAATTCCCCCTTAATCTAAACCTGGTACAAGATTTAGATTACGCCTAAATTCATGTAGATTCCTAACAGGAAGAGCTTTAGTGAATCCATCTGCAACTTGGTCCTTGTTTGAAACAAACTTGATGGCTAGTTTCTTTGCTGCAACTCTTTCACGAACAAAGTAAAAATGAATCTCAATATGTTTTGTGCGAGCATGAAATACTGGATTTGCAGACAAGAATGTAGCACCCAAATATCACACCAAAGACATGGTTTTTCTTGCAGCCAAACTCCTAGTTCAGTCAGAAGGGCTTCAACCCATATCATCTCAGCAGTTGCATTGGCAGGGGACTTATACTCTGCTTCTGTACTTGATCTCGAAATAGTAGCTTATTTTCTGGCACTCCAGGAAATTAAATTTGGTCCTATGAACACTGCAAAACCTCCAGTAGAGCATCTATCATCCAAACATCTAGCCCAATCTACATCCGAAAAAGCACTCAAAAGTGTGGAAGTAGAGGGCTGAAAAGGTATACCAATATCAATTGTATCTTTGACATAGCGCATTATTCTTTTGACTGTTGTCCAATGAGCAGTAGTTGGAGCATGAACAAATTGACATACTTTGTTCACTGAGAAGTCTAGATCTGGTCTAGTGAGAGTGATATATTGCAAACCTCCAACAATACTTCTGTATTGTGTGCTATCCTGTGGGCCGAGAGGTTCCCAACAGCAAGAGATAGGGCATCTGTAGTGGACAAAGGTGTGTGAGCAGATTTACACTTTGTCATACCAAGTTTGCTGAGCAAATCAGATGCATATTTCTCTTGTGTTAATAGCAGACCACCAGAGGATCTCTTCACTTCAGTATCTAGAAAATAATGTAATTCACCAAGATCTTTGTTAGCAAAATTTTCATTCAACTCTCGAAGCAACCCTGAGATAGCAGCATCTGAAGAACTGGTAACTATTATATCATCAACATAAATTAGAATATAAATAGTGACTCCTTTCTTATGAAACAGAAACAATAAATTATCTTCCTTGGAAGGAATAAAACCAAGATCATGAAATTTTGAACTAAGTCGAGAATACCATGCTCGTGGTGCTTGTTTCAAACCATAGAGGGCTTTGTCAAGTTTGCAAACATAATCAGGTGCATCTTTATTTTCAAAACCTGGTGGTTGTCTCATATAAACTTCCTCCTACAGAACACCATGCGAGAACGCGTTCTTGACATCTAGCTGTCGCAAATTCCAACCTCTGGAGACTGAAATAACTAATATTATTCTAATAGTGGCTGGTTTGACAACTGGACTAAAAGTATCTTCATAATCAATACCATAGTGTTGTTTAAATCCTTCTGTAACAAGACGACCTTTGTACCTGTCAATAGTGCCATCTGATCGTTTCTTGATACGATAGACCCACTTACAGTCTATCAAATTTCTGCTAGAACTTGAAGGAACCAAATGCCAAGTTTTATTTTTGAGCAAAACATCATGTTCTTCCTCCATTGCTTTGCGCTAGTGAGGACCCCCAAGAGACTCAGACAAGGAGTGTGGTTCATTTGAAGACACAAGCAAACCATAGCACATAGTGTCATCTTTATAAATTTTTGGGTGTTCTATACCTTTTTGGAGCTAGGCTAGGCAACGTGACTCAAAACATAGGCGAGGCGGCAAGAGACATCAGCCGGGGCGGCAACAAAGAGGAGGCACAAACGATCCTGGCGAAACAACAGCAGAATCCTCCTTGGGATCATCATCAGGCAATGATTGCGCTGGTGAGTGCGTAGTCGGCGACGTGGCATTAGGCGATTGGGGGCGCGTCACCCTGGGGCTATCGAGGACAGCGGACACCGTGCGGGTCGGAGACCGCACATCGCTGTCAATGACGGACCGCAGCGGGGCCTGTGACGGTGACCTGTGGCGACGACACGTGTAGACCAAGGGCTAGGTCGGGTCCGTGTGGGAGCGCGCAGGAGTGGTCGGGGCAGCCTCGGGAGGAGCACGGAGATCCTCCTCGGGATCCAGCGGCGCAACATGTGAGGTACAAGGAAGATCGACACGGGGGCGCGCGCCGATTTCATCCTCTTCTCCAGAATGTATTTCTTGCTTGTTTGAATTCATTTCTGCTGAAATTTTATTCTTGATTCACATCTACCTGCAACACGTCAGTAACGGGTACAATGGGAGCCACATGACCATCAGTTTGGTGCGCAGCCTCATGCAAATTGAATGAAGTGGTAGGAAGGAGAAGGATCTCCTTGCGAAGGAGTGTGCCAGCATTAGGATGGAGTGCAGCAAAAGGGAACACGTTTCCATCAAAAACAATGTCAGGAGATATGTAGACACACCGTGTCGAGATGTTTAGATATTTTACACCTTTATGAAGAGGACTATAGCCAATGAAGACACATCGAGTAGAACGGAAATCAAGTTTGCATGTGTTATAAGGGCAAAGATTTGGCCAACAACCACAACCAAAGGTTCGAAGAGCATCATAATTTGGAGTAACATGAAGGAGTCTTTCAGCTGGTGTCGTTGTATTGGGAACGGCAGTACCTGAAGAGGTTAGATAGAGGTGTGGGGACTAGCAGGGAAGCTATCGACGGTGTCCGCATGCGAGATTGGGTACGAGCGAGCGTAGCGGGACGCAAGAAGTACCCAGGTTCGGGGCCCTCGTGGTGAGATAAAGCCCCTACTCCTGCCGGATCTGACTACGTGGAATACACGAACTACAAGGGCTCCTCGAGCTGTATGTGCTAGCTACTGCCTGAAATGCTGTATGACCAACCGCATATCTGTCTATGTGTATATGCATGTGTGCATCTGGGAGTGAGCTAACTAGCAGAGAGCTAGCTCTCTATATGTGATCGATGGATGTGAAAGTCTGGGGATCCCTGAGAGAGCCCTCCCTTGGTGCCTTATAAAGGTGTCCCAAGGGACAAAGGTAGGACCCACTTGCCTAACTAGTACTACTCAATATGTCATGCATGAGGTAATGTATAGTGGCACACTAGTCATTACATCATCTGGTAAGGTAGCATGGACTCAGTGTCTTCGGTCTTCTCGATGTCTTCTCGACGCACGCTTGTCCTTCTTCTTATCTCCTTGGTCTTGATCGATGTAGCAGCAGCTGTGCGTCTGGGAGCGGACCAGATACATCGATCCGGCCTGGGAGCGCCAGGCAAGCCGAAGGTGGCCAACGATCCCTAGGGGATCGAGTAGCAGCAACCGGAGGTGCCAGCTGCGCCAGGGGCGAATCGGCCTAGACGGGGTGACGCATTGAGGCCTAGCCGGGCGAGGAGGATGCAACCCAGCCGAGGGCGTGTGGCGCCACGACCGGATAGGGCCCAGCCAGGAGGCAGCCCAGCCGGGAGGGGGGGCGATCCGGCGAGAGGCCAGGTGGAGAAGGGGAAACGCCGAGTGGTCCGGCTAGGGCGGCCCAGCAGAGCGAGCCGGGACGGGCCGGAGGTGGCCCGGGAGAGGGAGCTTCGCTGCGAGCCGATCGGAGAGGTGGTGGCGGTGTTGTGGGCCGGTTGGAAGGCTCCAGCCGGCCCAGACTGCATCCGGCTTGTTTTTCTTTATTCCTTTTCCTGTTTTGTCTTTTCGGAGTGCTTCTGGACCGTCTTTTGGGGTACCCAGGGACAATCCCCCCGACACTAGCCCTCGAGCGCGCGTTGATTTCACCCGGAGGGGGAAATTCGCACGAGCTCCACAAAAACTTGACGTTGTCGTTGTAGATGAAGTGCTTGAATGGCGTCTGGATGGACACCTCCAGCCCAGGAAGCAACACAACTACCGCGGGGGCGTGCGAGCACACCCGCGGGGTGTAGCCCCCGAGATTCGGAGTAGCTGACGGAGATAGGTGCTGCGAATCTTCTATATCTTGCCCTTTTCGACACCTCGAACTTGCTATCCGGCTGAACGCCTTCACCGGATCGAGCTTGAGTACACCGGGCCCAAGCACCTGGGTGTATCTTGAGATTCGAAGTAGTTGGCGACGCTAGGTGCTTTGAATCTTCAAATGCCCTTGAAATCCGACTCGGTACAGTCGTGCCAAAACAAGCAAACATAATTGATTGTCACTACATCAACATATAGTACACATGCTATCAACCGGATAACGGTTTTATTTTTTCAAAAACTAGCTCGTGCTTCTCTGAACACTTAGCCACTTTCTCGTGCGCTCTGCTGTTTACGCTGTGTCCTTGCCGGTCAGCCGGGTTGCGGTCTGGAGCCGGAACCAAAGAGGAAGCTGACAGTACATTGCGTACGGTACTGGGGGCTGAGCAGCCGGAAAAAACCAACTAGGCACAAGGCCAGAATGTCCGATCTGTCGCACCCTTCGCCGTTTTTTATGTGGGATGCCTCGGGCTTTTGCTCTTGCTAGCCGGACAGCCGGGTTGCGGTCTGTAGCTAAGACGAAGAGTGGGCCTCTGACACCATCGCACACTACTCAGTCGAATTTACGGGTTAGCAAAGCGGCCAACCGCCACCCGGGTAGGGGTTCACGTAAAAAGCGAAAGCGAAAGAAAACAACATCTGGCGAGCTCTCGAGGGTTGCTCGAGGTCGGAAAAACACTCACATTATAGTTGTCGCAGGTGTCGGCGCGCGATTCCGCAGCGCGTTCTGTGAAACGGTCCAATCGAGTTCCAAATGGACAGTAACCAAACATGGCGAGCGGATTCGTCCCTAGCACCAGACCAAACGCGCCAGTTGCATCGAGCCGCTGCCGGTCAGGTCACCGTCCAACTGGCAACCAAACGGGACGAAGTCGCGCGGAGTCTGGTTCGACTCAGCCGGAACGGGACCGAACTGACCGAATTGGACAGACAAACAGGATCAGCCGGACCGAAATGGTACAGCCGGATTTTCCTTGCCTTTTTCTCTCAGCCGGTTTTCTCTTAACCGAACTAGTATAGTCAGATTTTCTCTTCTCACTTTTTTTTCCTTCTTTTTCTAACTGGTACAACCAACCGGCCGTGCACTACTTCCTCTCTTTCCTTTTTCTTTTACAGCCGACTACCACCAAACGGATGACTCCCCTCTCCTTACTTTTTTCTCCTTTCATTTTTTCCACTCGTTTTTTTAGCCGGGCACCTTCTCAGCCGGATTTTCCTTTCTTTTCTTTTCTCCCTCACGTTCTTTTTTCTCTCCTCCCTTTTTTGTTTTTTCTAGCCGGGTGACCCACGTCTCCCATCTTCCAACCGGCTAACTTCTCTCTCTCTCTCTCTCCAGCCAGTCCCACCACTTTTTTTTCTTCTCTTTTTCTTTTCCCCAACTGGATACCTTCTCCTCCCCTGATTCGCCTTCTCCCTGGGAACCGCGCGTGGGCGTGGCCGGAAGCGGCGCAGCCGGCTGGCGCGAGGCTGCCTGGCGCAGCGATGTGGAGGGGCGGTGCTGCGAGGCGGGAAGGGCGCACCGCCACCGCGGGCGGGCGCGGCTACGGCGGCACGGAAGCTCGCAGGGGCGCGGCTCGGCAGCATACCGGCGCGCGGCGGACGGACGTGGAGGGGGCCGAGGAGGGTCGCGCGGGGTTCGGGGCCGCCGGGGAGGCGCGACACCGGCGGTCGCGGGAGGCGCGGTGCGTACGCGAGGACGGGCGAGCGGCGGCACGGCGCGGACGCGGTCGGGGACGGCACAGACGAGGATGGAGGCGCAGCCAAACGCGGCGGGCGGCGGCCACAGGCGAGGCTGACGCGCGCGGGTGCGGGCTTGGCACAGCAGGGAGCTCACGGCAGAGGGACGTCGTTGCGGGCACGGACATCGGCTGTCGTGGAGACCTGTAGGGGAGGCGCGGCAACGACAGCCTCTGGGCGCAGGACGCCGGTGCGGAGGCGTAGACGCGGACGGACACGGACGCGGGGTTGGGCGTTGCTGGCGCGCGGACGTGCCGGCCGGCCGGCCACTTGCTCCTGCTGGCGGTATTTTCCTTGACCACCGATGCACGAGGACTCAGGGGATGTCGCCGGAGATGCCGCGGTCACGCGCATGCGGATGTAGACGTGACGAGGCTGCCGTGGATGGTGATGAACCGGACACGCAGCACGGACGGCGGCGACGCGGACGAGGACGGAGGCCGTTGACGGCCGCGGGCGTGCCGACGCGGACGAAGGCAGTGCCGAGCCCCCGCGACTCTCGACGAGGCAGAGCCGGTGATGGTGCGGAGGTGGTGGCGGCGAGCCCCCGGGACTCCTGGCGAGATGACGATGGCGGGGAGGCGGCGAGCCCCTAGAAAATTCGACGAAGCGTAGTCGGAGACGACAGCACGGAGGCGGCGAGCCCCCAAGCAACTTGATACGGCGTCAGTGCCGATGAAGACGAAGTGGTCCCGTGCGGAACGGAACTCCGGCCGAAGCTATACTTGCCCCACGGTGGGCGCCAACTGTCGTTGTATTGGGAGCAGCGATCAAGTGGTCGATAGAAAGCGGGACTAGCAGGAAGCTATCGACGGCGTCCATGAGATTGGATACGAGCGTGAAGGGACGCAAGAAGTACCCAGGTTCGGGGCCCTCGTGGTGAGGTAAAGCTCCTACTCCTGCCGGATCTGACTACATGGAATACACAAACTACAAGTGCTCCTCGAGCTGTATGTGCTAGCTACTGCCTTAAATGCTGTATGACCAACCGTGTATCTGTCTATGTGTATATGCATGTGTGCATCTGGGAGTGAGCTAACTAGCAGAGAGCTAGCCCTATGTATGTGATCGATGGATGTGAAAGTCTGGGGATCCCTGAGAGAGCCCTCCCTTGGTGCCTTATAAAAGTGGCCCAAGGGACAAAGGTAGGACCCACTTGCCTAACTAGTACTACTCAATATGTCATGCATGAGGTAATGTGTAGTGGCACACTAGTCATTACATCATCTGGTAAGGTAGCATGGACTCGATGTCTTCGGTCTTGTCGATGTCTTCTCGACGTACGCTTGTCATTCTTCTTATCTCCTTGGTCTTGATCGATGTAGCAGCAATGTCGGAGCGACCGGATACATCGATCAGCCCTAGGAGGCGCCAGCAAGCCGAGGGCCAACGATCCTGGGATCGAGTAGCAAAGAACCGAGGTGCCAATGGCCAGGGGCGAATCGGCCTAGCCGAGGCGACGCATTGAGGCCTGTCAAATGGGCGTGGGGCGCCACGACCAGATAGGGCCCAGCCGTGGGGGGCGATCCGGCGAGAGGCCAGGTGGAGAAGGGGCAACGCCGAGTGGGCCGGCTGGGGCGGCCCAGCCGGGAGCGGCAGAGCCAGGGGAGCCGGACGGGCCGGCTGGAGGTGGCCCAGCCGGAGAGGGGAGCTCGCTCATGAAGTCGGCGGGTGGGGCTGACCAACGGAGAGGTGGTGGCGATGTGGGCGGTTGAAGGCTCCAGCCTGCCCGTGATCCTAGCTTGTTTTTCTTTATTCTTTTTCCTGTTTTGTGTTTTCGGAGTGCTTCTGGACCGTCTTTTGGGGTACCCAGGGACAATCCCTCCGACAGCTGGAGTATCAGAATTGATGACTTTACTAGGAAGCAAGTTTATAAGAAATGTGGCTGTGAGGAAGGCTTCATCCTAATATTTTAAAGGCATAGATGCATTAGCAAGCAAGAAAAGACCAATTTCAATAATGTGATGATATTTTCTTTCAGCGGAGCCATTTTGTTGGTGGGCATGAGGACATGAGACATCATGAGAGATGCCAACCTTATGGAAAAAAACATTGAGTTTTTCATATTCACCTCCCCAATCAGCTTGCATAATAGTAATTTTCTTATCAAACTTGCGCTCAACATATTGTTGATAATTAAGGAAGGCTTTAAACATATCAGAATTATTTTTAAGCAAATATATCCAAGTGAACTTGCTAAAATTATCAATCAAGCTTACATAGTATACATGTTTCCCAGCAGAGAGAGGAGCAGGACCCCATACATCAGAGAAGACTTGTTCTAAGGGAACATTAGATCTACTAGTGGAAGTAGGATATGGCAACTGATGACTCTTGGCTAAGTGACAAGAATTATAAACATATGGGGTGATCTCTGGAGTGTAAGTTATTTTATTTTTCCTAAGAACTTGCTGAATAATAAAAGAAGAAGGGTGTCCTAAACGACGATGCCATGTAGAGGATGACGGCTTTATTGCGGTGAAGACATGCTTGGAGGACTCATTGGAGATGGGCATCAAGGGATAAAGACCTCCATAACAAGGGCCTCTAAACAGAATTCTTCGTGTTGCTTGGTCCTTAATCAAAAAGAAGAAAGGATGAAACTCAATATAGATATGATTATCAAGAGTAAATTTATGGACAGATAAATGATTTTTGGATGCACTTGCAACATGAAGGATGTCATTGAGATTAAAAGAATTATGAGGAGTGCGCAAAACTGAATGACCAATATGTTTAATAAGCATACTCGTACCTTTAGCCGTGCGAACACAGTCTTGTCCATTGTAGGTGTCATGAGTGGTGAGCTTGTTCAACTCTCATGTGATGCGATCGGTGGCTTTTGTATCATAGTACCAGTTTGTATCCACTCCCTAGGAAGCAAAATTCGCTCCCTTGTTTCCACGATCACCATTGTCACCATGGTCATCACCGTGGACCCACCAACACTCCTTGGCGGGATGCCCATGAATATTACAGATTTGGCAAGTGGTATCAACATATGGGGCGGGCTGGCGTCGAGGGCGACCACCATTGTCTCTATCTCGACACTGGGGACGATCATCATCGTACCTGCGACCTTGATAGCCACCCCAATCACGGTGGCCTTGGTAGCCTCCAACATCACGGCGGTCACGATCATCACGCCATGCACGATCATCATAGTGGTCCTGCTGGCGGCCACGGTCATCATAATTCTGATGAGGACGGTCATCACGCCAGCATTCCTGCTGGCCACGGTCATCACGCCACCAGTCCTAGCCGCGGGGAGGAGTGTCATGACCACGACACGCCACATTGGCCGTGGAGGAGAACCCATTTGTGCAAACGATCATATGCTTGAACCTGGTCGAATAGATCGGATAGAGAGGTGACAGGGTTTACACAAACAACAATAATGAGAGTGTTGTAGGGACTTCCAAGACCGTGCAGAACATACCATATGATCTCATCATCATCAAGAGGTTTACCCGCAGCAGTGAGTTCGGAGGGGAAAGTCTTCATCTTCGCAAAGTATTTCTCCGCGAAGAGATCGTTCTTCTTGTTGTCGTTGAGTGCACCTCGCAGACGCTGCACTCGAGATTTTGAGGCAGCCGAAACATGGGCATTGAGAGCAGCCCAGACTTCAGGAGATATCTCCAAACCAATCACATGGGTCAGAAAGTCCGGGGACTGAGCGTTCAGAAGCCAGCGAAAGACCTGCTAATCACGAGCAATCTAGGCGGAGTACTCGAGGTTCTCGACTGTAACTTTCTTCTTTTTGATGTCTTCGGTGTCAATCTCCTCATCTGGTGCCTCCTCGTCCCCTTCAACCAGCGCCAGGACCCGGACACCGCGGAGGGCCGGAAGGACAAGGGCTTTCCAGACCAATGCGTTCTCACGGGTGAGGACTTGGGTGGGAGGGGCCCCGAGGGCAGCAGCCAAAGCTGTCGTGGACGATGAAGAGGCCATGGAACCAGACGACGAAGAGGAGCCTGGCGATGTAGAGGTTGACGTAGACGTGGATTTGATCTCGATGCGGCGGCGGCCAAAGTGAAGGCAGCGGCAGAGAGGGTTTTAGGGTTTTGGTTTTTTGTGTTTGGGCTTGATCTCGATGTGGCAGGCGGTCAGAGAGACGGCGGCAGCAGGTTTGTGTTTTGGGTGTGTGTCTTGGGCTTGTGTTTGAGGCGGCGGCGGCAGAGGTTTTGGCGGCGGTGGCAGCTGGATCCAGCGGCGGCGGCGACGTTGTCTTTGCGATAGCTAGGTCAGGCAGAGGAGTCGCTCTGATACCATGTAGAAAAACGTGGGCGGAACCGATGCCTTGTTGGAGGCTCGGGCTTCGTGTTATATAGAGAGCCCTGGTCATGGCGTGATGCAGAGTTTGACACATGTACGAGTTGGTATACTATACCATTACTGACTCCTGGAGGGCGTAACCTGTCCCATATAGCAATACTCCGAGTACAATAAAACTCCATGGAAGACAAGTTGCTTTGTTTGAGTCTAGCGATTTTATTGTATTCTTTTTTATTAATGTTAACAGTTTAATCAAGTATTTCTGGACTAGAAACAAATTACTGTGGCATGCCATTTTAATGGTAGTAGGCTGCCCTTGTATTATTTGCATGGGAGTGCAGTGGTAGAAACTAGATCGTACATATCAAATGATATACTCTGCACAACCTTATCAGTCTAAGGTTCTGGCCACTTCTTAAGGTGTTGGTGCTCGAGCAATTCAATTTTTTGTATAGAAAACCAACATTTGTTTTTCATAATTGATCGACCTATCCTAAATCTTGATTTTCACATGGCACACAAAAATTTCAGAAAGCTGTCTAGCTGCAGATTAAAAGGGAAACTGTCAAACCCCAACGATTTTCGCTCCAGTTTTGTGCATCTTAGGAATGATGTGGTAGTAGCACTTGTACTCAGCCGAATTGGTTCTGTTTACTTTGTGGGTTAAAACAGTGGGGTTAAGATTGTAAAATAAAAACCGAACAAGTCTGTTGGATTCATGGATAAAACTTTTTGTACGGTGCCTGGCACCATGGTGTCCCATTAATTTTATCTATGTATATATATATATATATATATATTATATATTTTTATAGAGGAATTTTGTAGTTTTACTCTCTGCAGCTTCATTGACAAATTGTAACACCACCATTTTATATTTATCTGTGGATCAATCTAAAATTAAAATATTAATAGGAAAAAATGGAGCAGTCCATGTCATATTGTCCTTTTCAGTGATATATGATTTTAAGTTTGGACACATGCAATGCAGCTCTAACGCTTCAAAGTACGCCAAATGGTGGAAGCAAAAGACAAGCTTGACTCCTTAGTCATGAGGTTTGCAGCTAGCTGTATTTTTTGAGTATTGGACTGTAGTTGGTGGACATTTTGTGAAGCAACCTGGCCGGAATCTTTCATACTCCATGATGCCATTTTTTCCTATATTCCAAACCAAGTAGAACTTCAGGAGCGGATTAAACTAGGAACAACCGCAGCAAGCTTTATCACAGCCGGCCTTGCGTGGGAAGTAGAGTAGTACCATACAAGCATTAGAGGCCAAAAGGCTGGAGCGCCAGATAAACTACCTCTGCAACCAAATCGTAGTTGCTACGAGTAGTTCCCAATGGCCAAACATGGTTCCCTGTTCTTCTTCCTTGCCTTGCTTCTGCATCACCTTCACACCAGCATTGGTTTTGTTAGAAGCAGCCTACCAACACCAGTGGAGCAATGGCAGCCCATGCAATGCGATGCTGCATCCTTCAACCCTTCATGCAGCTCGTACCTTTATGTGACTCCTGGAGGGCGCAACCTGTCCCAGATAGCATCCGAGTTCAATGGGACTGCATCTCTCACCCAACCCATCAGGCGGCTCTCCGGCTCGGAGGATTTGCTGGTGCAGGTGCCGTGCGTGTGCAAGGCGATCAATAACACCATGAATGGTCTCTTCCATGATACCGAATATAAGGGGAATCAGAACGACACGGCCGCCAACATCAGTGACAACTTCAGTGGCCTTGCATGGAACACTACTCCTATTACATCGAACAAGACGATCGTGGTTCACCTCCTATGTGGGTGTTCCTCCACAGCGCCGGAGGGGGTATTGTCTTACACGGTCCATTCCGGAGATACCCTGAGCAGCATCACAACCTTGTTCAGGTCAGGCTGGAAGGAGATAGTGAGCTTGAATCCGGGGGTAACAGATCCTAATTTTCTCAGCCCAGGTTGGATCTTGTTTGTTCCAATGGGAGTTGCTGCTTCTTCTAAAAAAAGTGAGTTGCTGTTACTCTTCAACTAATATTTATTTTGCTTGAATCCATGGAATTTCATAAATTAGTTAAACCGATTCCAATTAGCCTCAAGTTATTACTTCTTTATTTTGGAGAAAGATTCTCAAGTTATTGGTTCCATTGGCATGCAATTAATTTGCTAAAACGAGATAAGCAGTAGATTTGTTTTGCAATTCAAGTGGAGTATGTGCTTTTGATCTAAAATTGTTCTTTTTTGCATTATAGGATTTCCAGTAATTTTCAAGATGATATTATGTTCCCTAAGTTCTTGTCCTTTGGTAACTGACAGTTTTTTTTTTGTGTGTTTTCTCTGTGCTTGATTGAAACATTTTTAGAGATTGGCGTTTTACCAATCATAATTGCAGTATCCATATCAGCTGCAGTTATGCTCCTTTGTTCGATCACCACCGTACTTCACATGAAAAGGAGATCTCTTCTGACAAACATTGAAGTGCCAAAGGATAAAAGGATGGAGAAAGTTCCCAGCAACACAAGCATTGCTATCCTGGAGAGCCGTTACTTCCCATCCAAGAGAATTGATGGTATTTCTGTGCTACCTTATGCTATATGTAAATATTTGTGGCACACTTCCATCTTATTACTCTGATCTGATTGATTGATTGAGTGCAGATATCGATCCCTTCCAAACAGAGAGGCCTGTGATTTTCAGTTTGAAAGAGGTTGGGGATGCTACAGCTAATTTTGATGAAATGAGGAAGATCGGCGAGGGAGGATATGGCATGGTCTACCTAGGTTTTATTGGGACACATGTAAGAATTTATGTATCTTTCAAGGTGACTGTAATCTTGAAGCAACATTCGATCCTTATATGTGTGACCTTGGTCTCAGGAGATTGCAGTTAAGAAGATGAAAGCCAGCAAATCAAAGGAGTTTTTCGCTGAGCTGAAAGTGCTGTGCAAAGTACATCACATAAATGTGGTATGTGCTTAGATTGTGGAAATGGACATCCATTGTGATATATACTCCCTGCATGTCAATTGTCAAATGAGCATTTTAAACATCTGTCATTCCACATATAGGTTGAGTTGATTGGTTATGCTGTTGGGGACGACCACTTGTACCTTGTTTATGAGTATGTCCAGAATGGATCACTCAGCGAGCATCTGCATGATCCTTTATTGAAAGGTACACGAAAGAAGTTATTCATACATGTTTATATTCGTTTGCTTATTTCCATAAAAATGATGTTTTTGTAGTTTCTGAAAGCTTGAATGAACTGTCAAATTCTAACGTCAGACGAGCTTAAACATAGATTTGGGGTGAATACTTACGAAGACTTTATTTTTTACTTTTTTTTAGGTCATCAACCTCTCTCATGGACTGCAAGAACACAGATAGCAATGGATGCAGCACGAGGTATTGAGTACATCCATGACCATACAAAGGCCTGCTATGTGCACCGTGACATCAAAACCAGTAATATTTTGCTGGATGGCGGGCTAAGAGCAAAAGTGAGCATTTAAACTCATGAATCTCAAAAGAAAAAATGCAATCTGATGATTTTCTGCATAATAGGTTGCAGATTTTGGGCTGGTGAAGCTTGTTGAGCGCTGTGATGAAGAAGATTGCTTTGCAACTCGTTTGGTTGGAACGCCAGGCTACCTCCCACCAGAGTTAGTTCTTACTTGGATTTCATTTACATTTTGTTCACCTGATAGAGCTTCACATGTAGTGGTAATGCCAAGCATCAACCTTGCAGGTCAGTTCTCGAGCTTCACATGACTACAAAGTCTGATGTCTATGCATTCGGAGTAGTTCTTGCAGAGCTCATTACTGGCCTTCGTGCACTTGTGCGGGATAATAAGGAAGCTAATAAGACCAAGTCACTTATCACAATCGTAAGACCATTTGCAAACTCTTGTGGATGTCTTTTTTCGCGAAAACGCAAAAGCTTTGCGTTTCGATGCATTGATAGAAAAAGAAGATTCATATACAAATCCGCAGAAGCGGACGAACACCGACACCGTACAACTCAACCCAAGACTACTAGACTAGGGGAGTAGCTGGCGCAGCCCCCCGAGCTCCCGCCTCCGCCCACGCCTTAGCTTCCGCCTTGATCCATTTCGAAAAAAAAAAGGTTCCACCTTGATCGTGTCCATGAGGGGGACTCTTGTGGATGTCTGAACTGTCCATTTTTACTTTTTTAGAGTTTGCATATTGATCTTCATCAATGTTGCATCATGCTTCAACCAAATCATCAAGTATTTGTCATGCTCTGAACAGATGAGGAAAGCTTTCAAAACAGAATATCTAGAGAGCTCACTGGAGAAAACCATAGATCCCTCCTTGAAGGATAACTACCCCATAGAAGAAGTGTGTAAGGTTAGTGAAACTGCTTACCACCATGGACTCATTAAATGACAGAAACATCTAACTTAATCGAATACTGCATCTATCATGTATGTAGCTTACAAAGATTTCGATGCGGTGCTTGAGCGAGGATCCACTGGACCGGCCTGACATGAGGGAGATTATGTCAATGCTGTCCCAAATTCATTTAGCCTCCATAGAGTGGGAGGCGTCACTCGGAGGTGATGCCGAAGTCTTTAGTGGTGTTTGGAATGGCAGGTGATCAAACGGCATGTATGCTTTGTTGTAGATACGGAGAATGTGCTCCTGTTGATTTTTATTCAAGCAGAGTGGTTCTTTATATGCAGTTTCGGATATATTTGTACTGCAAATTTATTCGGGTTCTTGAAAACTAGAAATATGTACTAGTTTATTTCATATGTGGCTCCCTTTGCAGTTTTGTGACCGAGTGAATTCTTTCATTTCCATGTTGCTTCCAGAATCATATGTACATATATACATATGTTTTTCAGCAAGAAAAGACCGTGTTGTTTTGGAAGGTAGACCACTGACTTCACGTAGTAACGTCCAGCTCCTTTTCTTCCTTTTTTCACTGGGAAACTGTAGGAAATAACATTTTCAAGAAATTATGAAGGTTAAACGGTCATTATATATATTTATAGGTTTTTTTTCTTTTTGAAGTCAGCAGAAGACTCAAGAATGCTGACAAACAAAAAATGAAGTCAGGTGAACTCTAAAGCATAAAAAAAATCGATGTAAAAAAAAATTCTAGACAAATTAATACTTCTCCTGTCTATATTAGTGGCCTCAACTTTATATGATCTTAAGCATAATCACTTAGGGCATCTCTTGCAGCATGACTTAAAAAAATCCAAATGTCCGATTTTATCCGTTTAGTTCATTCCGCGGGCAAAATGTGTCGGCCTGACCGCTCTTGCCGGTGTGGTGCCACCGCGGGACGAGCTCCGAAGACGGCAACGCAGGGAGCTGTTCGCGTCAGCTCGAGCCCTGCTCGACCGCCCCTGCTCCCCGCGCCCCGCGCCGCTCCCCCAACAGCCGTAACGGCGACGCTGCGCGCGCTATCTGTTAGCTTTGCGACAATCAAATAACGAAGAACGATAAAGAAATCACAGCAAGGGGACACAGATTTAATGTGGAAAAACCTCTCCAATAAAGAGAGGAAAAAAACACGGACGCCAGCCAGCGAAACTTCACTATAATGGGGAGTGTTTACACAACGCCGGGGATTTCACAGATGCAACTTTTCCCAGCTGGCGGCTTACAAGAGGTATATATAACGGTGGTAACCTAGGTCATCAACGATCCGTACAGCATTGGCCCAAGCCTCCGACGACGGGCCTCGCTCCGCTCTGTCAGAAGTTGGTCTTTACTTTGTAGAATTTGGATCAACATATAACAAATTCCACCTTGAGACAAATTTCTTCTTGTAGCATCAACAGTAATCATCTCCCTGAACAAACAAAGAAAACACTTTCGGCGCCAACAGCCACTTGGGCTAAGTAGTTATACCAACTAAGCTTGAGCATAGCTCAAACTTAGCAACAGGAACAGGCTTTGTCACCATATCAGCAGGATTATCATGAGTACTTATTTTGCATACTTTTAGTGTACCTTGTGCAACAATGTCACGAACGTAATGATATTTGATATCAATGTACTTTGTTCTCTCATGGAACATCTGATCCTTAGTAAGGTAAATAGCACTTTGACTGTCACAGAACAGGTTAATGCAAGAATCATCCTGACAAAGCTCAGCATACAAACCTTTCAACCAAATAGACTCTTTGCAAGCTTCAGCAACAGCTATATATTCTGCTTCGGTTGTAGATAAAGCAACAACTGGTTGCAGCGTTGCCTTCCAACTCACGGCACATCCACCTACCGTAAACACATAACCAGTGAGAGACCTCCTCTTATCCAAGTCGGCAGCAAAATCTGAATTCACATAGCCTTCGAGTCCCTAACTAGTCTTGTCAAACTTCAAGCAAGCATTCGATGTGCCACGGAGGTACCTGAAAATCCACTGAACAACTTTCCAATGTTCTTTACCAGGATTAGCCATGTAACGACTCACCAAACTCATAGCATATGATAAATCAGGGCGAGAACGAACCATGGCATACATCAAGGAATCAACAGCACTAGAATAAGGAACTCGAGACATGTACTCAATATCTTCATCAGAACTAGGACATTGCAATACTGACAATTTAAAGTGAGGAGCAACAGGAGTACTAACTGACTTTGCATCATGCATATTAAAACGTTGAATAACTTTCTCAACGTAACTTTGCTGACTAAGAAATAGCAACCTAGATTTTCTGTTCCGTTTAATTTCCATACCAAGGATTTTCTTAGCAGCACCAAGATCTTTCATCTCAAATTCACTACTTAGGTGTGCCTTCAAAGTAGTAATTTCTTTCATGCTCTTGGCAGCAATTAACATATCATCAACATATAACAGCAAGTAAATAGGTGATCCATTAACAAACTTTATTTAAACACATCTATCAAACTAAGATCTCTTAAAACCTTATGAGATCATAAATGAATCAAACCTTTTGTACCACTGTCTTGGAGATTGCTTCAAACCATAAAGAGACCTCTTCAATTTGCACACAAAATCCTCTTTTCTAGGTTGGTCCATGTAAATATCCTCCTCCAGTTCACCATGCCGAAAAGCAGTCTTTACATCTAGCTGCTCAACCTCAAGATCATGCATAGCAACAATACCAAAGAAATCACGAATAAAACTATGCTTCACAACCGGAGAGAAAATATCATTATAGTCAATACCTGAAATCTAGCTGAAACCTTTTGCTACTAACCTTGCCTTAAACCTTGGAGGCTCATTAGGAGACAAACCTTCCTTTCTCTTGTATATTCACTTACAGTGGACAGCCTTCTTCTGTTTAGGAAAGCGCACAACTTCCCATATGCCATTCTTATCAAGCGATTGCATCTCTTCTTGCATAGCAGAAATCCACTTCTCGCGGTCAACAGATGCAACAACTTCATTGTATGTAGCAGGTTCAGTATCATGCTCCACCTGTTCAACACAACTCAAAGCATAATGAGCAAGATTACACTCTTCAATTAAATGACGAGGTGGAACTATGTTATGCCTCGGTCTATCAGCAGCAATAGATTCCTGTGGCTGCTGCAAAACAGTAGGTGAGTGCTGAACAACATCATCATCAATATTTTCCTCATGAGTATCATCAATGACAACATTATTATCAACAGTTTTCTGCAGGTGCTCCGCCTGCACACTAACTCCCTCCTCTCCAATAGCAACAGGAGAGGGATCTGATGGCAAGATGTCATGATACATAACGGATTCATTGAAAACAACATTCCTACTCAACAAAATCTTTTTAGTTTTAGGATTCCATAGTTTATATGCCTTAACTCCTGAACCATAACGAAGGAATATGCACTTGACAGCTCTAGGCTCTAACTTTCCATTATCAACATGAGCATAAGCAGTGCGACCAAAAACTCTCAACTGTGAATAATCAGTAGGCGAGCCTGACCATACCTCAATGGAGTTTTCTTCTCGAGTGGAATAGAAGGTGACCTGTTGATGAGGTAACACGCTGTGTTGGTTGCTTCCGCCCAGAAATGTCTATGCATACCTGCATTGGACAACATACAGCAAGCTCTCGAGATGATGGTTCTGTTCATGTGCTCAGCCACACCATTCTGCTAGGGAGTGTAAGGGATGGTGTGGTGCCTGATCATACCATCATTACTGCAAAACTCCTCAAACTCATTAGAATAGAATTCCATACCATTGTCAGTACGTAGTACCTTTACCTTCTTTTCAGTTTGCTTTTCTATCATAACTTTCCACTTCTTAAAAGCATCAAAAACATCAGATTTATGTTTCAGAAAATATGGCCACACTTTTCTTAAGTAGTCATCAATAATAGTAAGCATGTAATTAGCACCACCAATAGAAGTTTTACGGGAAGGTCCCCATACATCAACATGCACATAATCTAATATGCCTTTGGTGGTATGAACGGAAACATTGAATTTAACTCTTTTATGCTTACCAAAAACACAGTACTCATAGAACTCAAACTTATCCAAGTTGCAACAATCAATCAGCTCTCTCTTAACCAACTCTGCCATGCCATGTTTGCTCATATGTCCAAGACGCATATGCCACATATTTGTTTTTCCACAATCATCAAAATCATTAGAAGTAACAGTAGCAGCAATACCAGGCAAAGTGCTACCTCTAAAAACAAATAACTTAGCAGAATTCATATCACCTATCATGTGAATAAGAGAACCTTTTGATACCTTTAACAATCTATGCCCATCTGCGTACTTGTATCCATCAACATTCATGGTATTCAGGGAGATCAGATTTCTGGCCATGCTTGGTATGTGCTTCACCTCATTCATAGTACGTGTCACGCCATCATGTGTCTTGATCTTAACAGATCCAACTCCGACAATATGTCATGGGTTGTCATTCCCCACACGTACAAAATCTCCAGTCTGCACAGACTCATATGAACTAAACCAATCTTTGTTACAGCAAATATGAAACGAACATGCAGTATCAAGTATCCATTCATCATCACGAGAAGCACAAGCAGCAAAAACGGCTAAACATTCACCGTCAGAACTATCACCAGAAACAACAGCAGCCTTACCAGTACCTTGATCCTTACCTTTCGGTTGGTAAGTTCCGTTCTTTTTCTCCTTATTCTGTAGCTTCCAATAATCATCAATAACATGATTAGATTTCTTACAATACCTGCAGAACTTGTCCTTTCCCTTGGACTTTGAACGACTTCTTCCGTCCTTGCTCTTATCTCGGTTGTCGTTGTTGTTAAATCTCTGCTCGGTCCTGCCACGAACCTGCAGAGCTTCAGCCTTGGATGACGTGCCATCTGCCTGCACCATAGTTTTCATATTTTCCATCTGTTTGAGGGCATCTTGTACTTCATCAAGGGTTATTTTATCACGGCTCAACAACATTGTATCACGAAAGTGTGTATAAGAACTAGGCAGCGAGCATAAGAGTAATAGAGCTAGATTCTCATCATCATATTTTACTTCCATAGATTGCAAATCAGAAATAATCTCTCTGAAAAGAGATAAGTGATTCATTACCGATCCACCTTCCTGCAATCTATGCGAGAACAACTTCATCTTCACATGCATCTTACTGGTTAGATCCTTTGACATGCAGATCGATTCTAGTTTCATCCAAAGAGCAGCAGCAGATTTCTCTGCCAAAACTTCCTGTAAAATATTATTGGACAAATGAAGTTGAATCATAGACAAATCCTTACGATCCTTCCTCTTATCTTCGTCAGACCAGCTCTTAGCATCATCTTTCCCGAATCCTTCCAGCGCTTCATCCAGATCTAAAGTTTGGGCCAGAATCGCCCGCATCTTCACCTTCCACAAGCAAAACCTTGTGGAGTAGTCCAGTTGCGATAGATCGAACTTCAATGATGACATGTCGCAAACCCTAGATTAGACCTTGGGGCTATGATACCACTTGTTAGCTTTGTGACAATCAAATAATGAAGAACGATAAAGAAATCACAGCAAGGGGACACCGATTTAATGTAAAAAAACCTCTCTAACAAAGAGAGGAAAAAACCACGGGCGCCAGCCAGCGAAACTTCACTATAATGGGGAGTGTTTACACAACGCCGGAGATTACACAGATGCAACTTTTCCCAGCTGGCGGCTTACAAGAGGTATATATAACGGTGGTAACCTCCACATCGGCCCAAGCCTCTGGCGACAGGCCTCGTTCCGCTCCGTCAGAAGTTGGCCTTTACTTTGTAGAATTTGGATCAACATATAACACTATCAACACGTGTGATGCGTGTGCTGGCTGGATGAGGCTTGCCTGTGCCTGCCTCTGTCGGCTACCTCCTCAAGCCCGCTCGCTTGCCGTTTTTCTCTCCCAAAAAATATCAGGAATTCCCATTTATACAACTCATCCATCCCGTAATACACGCGTGTCATTCAAACTAAAGCGAAATCTCCTCCGTCGTAGATGTCCAGCCACTGACCTCCGTCAGGAGTCGCCTTCTCCGGCCAGCGCCACTTCTCCGTCCATGTCATTGATTTCTCAGGCAACAGGGCTGACTCTGCTATCCGTTTTGCGTGCGACGAGTGTGGCGCCTTCCACAGGTCCACGTCGTCGAGCATAGAGTCCCGCAGGGCTAACATTCTTTTGCGCTCCCCTGGTGGACAAGCTCATGTTCGCTTTCCACGGCTCAACCAGGCGGGAGCAGAGACTAATCCACAAACATTGTTCACGCTTGTAGGCAACAAGCAATAAATCCAAGTTCACGATGGACAACACGAGATTTGTTTAGCAGCTAGCTAGTGTCTTGTCTCCCATGGATGTAAAGCTAGACGAAGTGACTATAGCAGACCATCGCCGACCAGGTATGAGGGTCAGCGACCAAGGAAGGACTCGGGTCTGCAGCCTCCGGGGCCGTTCACCTCGATGCTCGATCCAAACCCAGGTGCGCCTGTCATCGCGTGTGTAGGCTCCACCCTCTCTGTTGACCGTCCCCTGCGTTGTTGCCGTCGACCTTGAGGTCTGCGAGTCGGCGAGAGAGGAAAGAGCATGGGAAGACATGCCGGCGATTTGAGGAACGGGACTACGGTAGGAGGCCACGTTCGGAGGACACGCCGACGACTCTCTTTGCTATTCACTCCGCCCTCCTGCATCCTAGCTCTGTTCAGCGAAAAGGGGAAATAGAGAACTAAAGATTGCCGACGAGTTAGTTTTACATCGTACCGCGGGGAGTATCTATCGGACTCGTATTACCGTATTTCTGATATTTTTTGGGAGAGAAAAACGGCAAGCGAGCGGGCTTGAGGTGGCGGCCGTTGGATGCCTAAACTAGGCCGGGGCGCACGGAGGCGGGCGCAGCCAAGAAGCGAGATGCATGCAAGAGGAATCGGCGGTGGGTCGTATCAGATGCTTTCTTTACTGTAATGTATGGAATCGGCTGTGGATCCTATCAGACCCCACTGTTTCTTGCCCTTTTGCTACTCTGTCTGTCATTTTTCTTCACAAATCTGCCACAAGAGGCTGCACAAACTAAGCTATGAGTCGCTTTTACACTATAGCTATGAATCGCATATAGCTACTCTACATGATAATAACTAGTAGCATAGTTTTAAAAACCGGACCGGTTCGATGATTTAACCAGAAAAAACCTGAACCGATGATCTCACCGGTTTTTTAAGAGGCACCGGTCCAAATAGCAAAAGACCAGGAAAAACAAAGAAGTTGCAAGAGGAATCGAACTCAAGACCTTATCCTAGATAAAAATAGCACCATATAAGACCGAATACCAATTGAACACACCATGTTTTGTGATTACATGTTGAAATATGCGTTTAATATACATTTTATTATCATTTTGTTCCGATTTTTGCTTAAATTTTATTTAAAATGAAAGGCTTTTTGTCATCATCGAACCGAATGAACCACTGGTCCAACCAGTAAAAACCTGAACCGATAGCCTCACCGGTTCGACCACCGGTCAAGTTTTTAAAACTATGACTAGTAGTAGCAGCTAGCATAAAGCTTCATATAGTCATGGATCAATGCACGCAAGAAAAGGAACAAATTGTGTCGCGCTTCAAGCGCGCAGCAGCCACGTTACGTTCCAGTGAAGTTATACAGGCGTTGACAAGCATTATGTATGAAGCGAGTTTATATTGGTATCAGTTTTTTTAGCGGTAGGCTCGAGACGAGTCCGGCTTTAACTTAATGAAGCCACAACGGCAGAGTACAGCAGTCCACACACTTACAAACACATAGGAAGACAACGCTTCCACACACACAGCATCCAACAAGCACACGAGTAGTACCAAGGCACAAGCGCCCCAACGCACACCTAAGCGAAAACACCCGGATACAAGGAGGGTGAGGCCTCACCCCTTACTAGGGCGGGACCTCATGTAAGGTACTCTGGAATCCTCCCAATCATCAACTCCACCGCATCACGATCGTGTTTCCTAGCCACTGGCCTCCACGCCTGCATGAAAGAGGTCATTTTGTATAAAACATCAGCCGGCTAGGTCGGAAAGGTCCCCTCAATGGAGAACTTGTTCCTAGTGGTCCACAGGGACCAAAGTAGAGACACACAGCAAAACCAGAGAACACGCTTAGCTCGCCCCGTCTAGGCCTGCATAAGTCTGAAAAGTTCCGGGAAGGACTATGGGTTCCACGAGCAGGAGAGCAGTTCCCGAATTGCACTCCACAAGAACACCACGAGGGTGCATGAGAAGAAAATATGGTCCGCATCCTCGTACTCCCCGCACAGGGCGCAGTAGCCATTAGACGGGCCCTTTCTATGCTTGATGTTACCGTTGGTCGGCAGTCTGTTGCGGGAGAGTTGCTAGAGGAAAATCCGGATCTTCAGAGGTACCTGGATGAGCCAGATGTCGCAGAAGTGTTTCTTAGGGGTGCCCCTACACAATTTTCGGTACAAGGATCGGACCGAGAAGCGCCCCGACGCTTCCAGCGCCCAGCTGATCCTTTCATTCCCATCTCCTAGATGTGCGCCCTCCAGTTCCCTTAGGAGGTTAGTGCAGGCGGTCCGGTCCGAGGTGTCCAAAGTTCATCTGAAGGCAGCACGCCAGCCCCCGACAGTGCGCATCTGGGCCACGGACACCTCCGGCTCCGCCTAGATTGCCCAAAGGCCCGGGAATCTAGCATGGAGGGGTCCCGACCCTTGCCACCAATCCAGCTAGAAATAGGTGGACCTCCCATTGACTACCTCATGTCTCGCCCTAGGCGGAAAAGGTGCTTTACCTTCTGAAGGGCCTTCCAGAGCATTGACCCGAAAGGGTGGTTGTCCACCAGCAGGTCCTTATTGCGGAGATATTTGTTTCTGAGAATATCCGCTCAGAGCCCTTGGTCCCCCTTCTAGAGTTTTCAGATCCACTTGATCATGAGGCAAGTATTCATGAGCCTCGTATCTAAGATACCCAAGCCTCCCAAGGCCTTAGGCTTATAGAGGTTCTCCCATCTAACCCAATGGTATTTATTTTTGGGGTCATTTGCCTCCCAGAAGAACCGAGAGCGCGGCTTGTCCAACTCTTTGTGCACCCCCTCTCCCAACAAACACACCCTCATGGCGTGCATTGGGAGGCTCGAACCACACGCATTGATAAGCGTAATACGCGTGGCGGACAACATGAATTTCCCCATCCATGGGTCCGCCCGCTTAGCCACCTTCATCACTAGGAGGGCCAGTCCGCCACAGTCAGCACCCGATCCCCAATCGGGAGGCCCAAGTACGTGAACGGGAAGGCGCCCCGCCTGCAGTTTAGCATGTTTGCGATCCTGGAGGCCTCTTCCTCGGAGGTGCCCACAACCATGACCTTGCTCTTGAGGAAATTGATCTTGAGGCCCGACAGGCACTCAAAGAACATGAGGATGAACTTGAGGTTGGCAATAGCCAACTCACCCGGCTCAAACATGATGATGGTGTCATCCGCATACTGCAAATACGACACCCTCCCTAGACTAGATGAGGGATCAGGCCCGAGATGTGCCCGGCTCGGCAGGCCGCTTCTAGGATGGCTGCCAGCACCTCGACCATGAAGTCAAACAAGAGAGGTGAGAGGGGATCTCCCTGTCTCACCCCCCGATCGTTGCGAAAGAAGTTCCGAACTTCCCCATTGATAGAAATCACCGTCTGGCCACCCACGACCAGACTCATGGCCCTGTGGACCTGCTGACTCGTATACTAACGAGCTCGTTGGGGAACCCCAAGAGGAAGGTATGATGAGCACAACAGTAAGTTTCCCTCAGTTATGAAACCAAGGTTATCAATCCAGTAGGAGCAAGGAAACACCTCAAAGGTGTTGCTAGCTGGACTTTGGCAGGACGCACTACCGGTGCCAGCAGCAACGTGGAGACCTGCACAACACAACCACAGAACTCTGTCCCCAACTTACGATGAGGTTGTCAATCTCACCGGTTTTGCTGAAAACAAAGGATTAAACGTAACGAGTGGAAGAAAGTAGTAGTTTGCAGAAAGTAAATAGAAAGCAGTAAACAATTGATTGTAGATTGATGGTAAAAGAAAGGACCGGGGTCCATAGTTCACTAGTGGTGGCTCTCCTTAAGATAGATGACATGTTGGGTGAACAAATTACATCGGGGCAATTGACAAACATCGAGAAAGCATACAAGCATATACTAATCATCTTGACTCCTTTGAGATTCGATTGGGCATTACAATATTATACATAGACCGTAATCCAACTGCATATATGACTAATAATCCACCTTCAGGTTATCATCCGAACCCCTTCTAGTATTAAGTTGCAAGCAACGGATAATTGCATCACGCATTGCGTGTAAAGTAAATAATACAATTGTTCTAGGAACAAATGATTGTTGTTTTCTCCCTAGTAGCAACAACACATCTAGTACCTTAGAGATTTCTGTCACTTCCCCAGATTACCAGAGGCATGAACCCACTATCGAGCATAAATACTAACTCTTGGAGTTGCTAGCATCTACTTGACCAAGATAGCTACTAACAACGGAAAGCATGCAAGATCACAAATAACAAAGACATGATAGAATCAACAATCAATCTGAAATAGCATCTCAATATCCATCGGATCCCCGCAAACACAACATGTAGGAATTACAAATAGATGATCTTGATCATGAACGAAACTCACAATATCTAAACATGATAGCACAAAGGAGGAGAACCAGCCATCTAGCTACTACATGGACCCGTAGTCCAGAGATGAACTACTCACACATCACACCGGAGGCTTGCATGGTGATGAAGAAGGCCTCTAGGGTGAATTCTCCCCTCCTGCAGGGTGCCGGGAAGAGCTTCAGATCCCTCCCGATCTGGGGATGGAGATGATAGCGGCTACTGACTCTTTCGTGGAATTTTGATCGGGTACTTAGGGTTTCTGTATCGGAGGCAATATATAGGCAAAAGGAGAGGCCGAGGGGGTGCCTGGGGCGGCCAGACAACTGTTGGAGATATGCCCAAGAGGCAATAATAAAAGTGGTTATTATTATATCTTTGTGTTTATGATGAATGTTTACATCCCATGCTATAATTGTATTATAAGGAAACACTAATACATGTGTGTTTTGTAAATGTAAAAGAGTCCCTAGTAAGCCTCTTGTTGAACTAGCTTGTTGATTAATAGATGATCATGGTTTCCTGATCATGGACATTGGATGTCATTAATAACAAGGTTGTATCATTAGGAGAATGATGTGATGGACACACACCCATAGTAAGTGTAGCATAAGATCAAGTCATTTAGTTCGTATTGCTACAAGCTTTCAAATGCATAGTAACCTAATCCTTCGACCATGAGGTTATGTTAATCACCATCACCGGATGGGTGCTTTGATGACATCAAACACCGCTTCATAACTGGGTGGTTATAAAGGTGTCATTGGGTATTTTGAAAGTATGTGTTGAAGCGCATGGACCAAGATTGGGATTTTTCCATCCATATGACGGATAGATATGCTTTGGGCCCTCTCGGTGGAATGTCATCTAGTTAGCTTGCAAGCATGTGACTAGGTCACAAGGGATGACATAACATGGAACGAGTAAAGAGTACTTATCAGTAACGAGGTAGAACTAGGTATGGAGATACCGACGATCAAACCTCGGATAAGTAGAGTATCGCGTGACAAAGGGAATTGGTTTCGTATGTTAATGGTTCTATCGATCACGAAGTCATCGTTGAGTATGTGGGAGCTGTTATGGATCTCCAGATCCCGCTAATGCCTATTGATCGGAGAGGTGTCTCCATCATGTCTGCGTATTCACGAACCATAGGGTGACACACTTAAGGTTCGATGTTGTTTAGGTAGATATGGAATGTGCGTTGGAGACCGAATGTTGTTCGGAGTCTCGGATTGGATCTGAGACATCACGAGGAGATCTGGAATTGTCCGGAGAATAAGATTCATATAATGGAGATCATTTTTTAGGTTCGTAAATGTCCCGGAGTGTTTATATGGGGGTTCTAGAAGGTTTCGGAATGTTCCGGAAGGTTCTAGAAATTTCTATGGAGTTTACTTGAAAACCAAGAAAGAAAAAGGGGAAACTTGGGGGGAAGGAAACTCCCCCCAAGCCCCCCTTGTGCGCCGGCCCTAGGAGGTGGGCCTAGGGGTGGGAACCCTAGGCCGCACACCTCCCTCTATATATAGAGGGGTGGAGGCGCCACCCCCAAGCCCTCTCCACTCTTGCCCTAGCCGCCTCTCTCCTCCTCCTTCCTTCTGCTCAGGCTTAGGCGAAGCCCTGCAGAATTCTCTACTCCACCACCACCACCACCACGCCGTCGTGTTGCTGGGATTCCGTGGAGAGATCTACTACCTCCGCTACTCGCTGGAACAGGGAGAGGAAGGTCTGCATCGACTCCGCACATGTGACCGACAGCGGAAGCGTTGCCGGAACGCGGTGCCGGCAGGATCGTCTACTCGATCTTGAGATCGGCAAGCGATCGTCTACATCAACCACGAGATCCGATCTCGCACAAGGCTTTTGGATCTATAAGGGTTAATACAGATCTATCTCGTTGCACATGTCTAATAGATTAGATCTTGGCTTTTATCTAGATTAGATCTGGGTTTTGTTCGTTCTTGCGGTAGAAATTTTTTGTGTTCCATGCTACGAACCCATTAGTGGTATCAGAGCCGTGTCTATGCATAGATCTTTTGCACGAGTAGAACACAATGTTTTTGTGGGCGTTGGTGCTCGTGTCGTCTTTTGCTTTGTGTACTTTGCATCTTGCGGTATGGTGGGATGAAGCGGGTCGGGCTAACCTTACATGTCATCGCACATGAGACTTGCTCCACGCTTGACGTGTAATTTGCTTTGCACAAGTGGCCTTGCGGGTGTCTGTCTCTCCCACCATAGTATAGATCCAATTTACACTTTGTACTTGATAACACTTGTATCAACGTTGTGGTTCAGTTTCGTAGGTAAGATCCGTTCTTATTCGAAAGCCCCAAACCAAGTAAAACATGCAAAGAAAATTAGAGGCGTCTAACTTGTTTTTGCAGGGGTTTTGTGATGTGATATGGCCATCATGTGATTGTGATTATATTTGATGTATGCAATGATCCTTGTTGTAATATGGCAACCGACAGGAGCCTAATGGTTGTCTTTAATTCTGTTAAGACCTGTGTGTCTATTCATCTTGTAATAGCTTTATTCCAAGTAGTTGTAATAGTTGCTAGTGATGATGGACAACCATGAAGCGGCGCCACTGACCTTGACGCAATGCTGGTGATGATGGAGATCATGTCCGTGCTTTGGAGATGGAGATCAAAGGCATAAGAAGAAATGGCCATATCATATCACACTAATTATGAATTGCCTGTGATGTTAATCCTTTATGCATCTTGTATTGCTTAGATCACGACGGTAGCATTATAAGATGATCCCTCTCACTAAATATCAAGTAATAAAGTGTTCGTCCTTAGTTGGCACCGTTGCTAAGACTCGTCGTTTCGAAGCATCTCGTGATGATCGGATGTGATAGATTCTACGTGTGCATACAACGGGTGCAAGCCAGATTTGCACATGCGGAAACTAAGGTTAATCTTGACAAGCCTAGCATGTACAGACATGGTCTCGGAACACGGAATACCGAAAGATAGAGCATGGATCATATAAATGATATGATGAACATGAAGATTGTTCGCCGATGAAACTACATCTTCTCTCGTGAAGATCGGACTTGGTGTAGTGGACTTGGTTCGTGTAATCACTAAGACAATGTGAGGGATGTTGTTTTGAGTGGGAGTTCACCTAGTTAATTTAAGAATTAAAATTGAACTCAATTTATCATAAACTTAGTCTAAACTACTTGCAAATTTGCTGTAGATTATGGCGAACCTCTCCATCAATTTCAATGCGTTCCTAGAGAAAGAAAAGCTTAAGAACAATGGAAGCAACTTCACGGACTGGCTCCGTGGACTGAAGATTGTCCTCAGGGCTGGTCAGTTGACCTATGTGCTCAAAGCACCGCTAGGTGACCCACCTGCAGAGGATGCCACCGATGACGTAAAGAATGTTTGCGCCACTCGGAAAAATCATTACTCCACAGTTCAGTGTGCCATCCTGTACAGTTTAGAAACGGAGCTTTAGAAGCGCTTTGAGCACCACGACCCGTTCGAGATCATTAAGGAGCTCAAGCTCATTTTTGAGACTCACGCGGCCGTGGAGAGCTATGAGGCCTCTGAAAAGTTCTTTAACTGTAAGATGGAAGAGGGAAGCTCCGTTAGCGAGCACATGCTCACCATGTCTGGGCACGCAAACAAGCTCCAAGAGTTGGGGATAACGATTCCTAATGAGTTAGGGATTCACCGTGTCCTTCAATCACTGCCACCGAGTTATAAGAACTTTGTGATGAACTACAATATGCACTGCATGAACAAGACGTTGCCTGAACTATCGCCCATGCTGAAAACTGCTGAAGTGGAGATCAAGAAGGAGCACCAAGTGTTGATGGTCAATAAGACCACCAATTTCAAGAAACAAGGCAAGCCTAAGAACAAGGGCAACTTCAAGAAGGACGGCAAGAAAGCTGCCGCACCTGCTAAGAAGCCCAAGGCTGGTGCTAAGCCTAAAACTGAATGCTTCTACTGCAAGGGTGCTGGTCACTGGAAGCGTAACTGCCCCAAGTACCTAGCGGATCTGAAGAACAACAACATAAAGAAGAAAGGTATATTCGATATACATGTTATTGATGTGTATCTTACTAGTAATCGTAGTAGTGCCTGGGTATTTGATACTGGTTCGGTTGCTCATATTTATAACTCGAAACAGGAGCTGCAGAATAAGCAAAGACTGGCGAGAGACGAGGTGACGATGCGCGTTGGAAATGGCTCCAAGGTTGATGTGATCGCCGTCGGCACGCTCCCTCTACATCTACCTTCGGGATTAGTTTTAAATTTGAATAATTGTTATTTGGTGCCTGCGTTAAGCATGGACATTATATCTGGATCTTGTTTATTGCGAGAAGGTTACTCTTTTAAGTCCGAGAATAAAGGTTGTTTGATTTATATGACTAATATCTTTTATGGTAATGCACCTGAGATGAATGGTTTATTCTTACTGAATATCGATAGTAGTGATACACATGTTCACAACATAGATGGTAAACGAACAAAATTGAATGATAATTCTACATACATGTGGCACTGTCATCTAGGTCACATTGGAGTGAAGCGTATGAAGAAACTCCATTCTGATGGACTTCTTGAATCACTTGATTTTGAATCACTTGAAAGATGCGAAGCATGTCTAATGGGAAAAAGACTAAGACTCCATTCTCTGGTATAATGGAGCGAGCTACAGACTTATTGGAAATAATACATACCAATGTGTGCGGTCCAATGAGTGTAGCATCGCGTGGTGGATATCGTTATGTTCTCACTTTCACGGATGACTTAAGTAGATATGGGTATGTCTACTTTATGAAACATAAGTCCGAAACTTTCGAGAAGTTTAAGGAATTTCAAAGTGAAGTGGAAAATCATCGTAACAAGAAGATTAAGTTTCTGCGTTCTGACCGCGAAGGTGAATATCTAAGTTATGAGTTTGGCATGCATTTAAAGAAATGTGGAATACTTTCGCAATTGACACCCCCGGGAACACCACAGCGTAATGGTGTGTCCGAACATCGTAATCGAACTCTCTTAGATATGGTTCGGTCTATGATGTCTCTTACAGATTTACCACTATCGTTTTGGGGCTATGCATTAGAGACAGCCGCATTCACTTTAAATAGGGCACCATCTAAATCCGTTGAAACGACACCGTATGAATTGTGGTTTGGAAAGAAACCTAAGTTGCCGTTCCTTAAAGTTTGGGGTTGCGAAGCATATGTAAAGAAGTTACAACCTGATAAGCTTGAACCCAAAGCGAAGAAATGCGTCTTCATAGGATACCCTAAAGAAACAATTGGGTATTCCTTCGATCATAGATCCGAAGGCAAAGTTTTCGTTGCCAAGAATGGATCCTTTCTTGAGAAGGAGTTTCTCTTGAAGGAAGTGACTGGAAGGAAAGTAGAACTCGACGAGGTTATTGAACCTTCTCTTGGAGTTGAGAGTAGCGTAGCACCGGAAGATTTTTTTGTGCCACCTACACCAATTGGAGAGGAAGCTAATGATGGTGATCATGAAACTTCGAACGAAGTTGCTGCTGAACCTCGCAGGTCAACGAGGGTTCGTACCACTCCTGATTGGTATGACACTGCCTTGAATGTCATGTTGGTGGACAACACTGATGACCCTGCAACGTATGAAGAAGCTATGGTGAGCCCAGATTCCGACAAATGGCTAGAAGCCATGAAATCCGAAATGGGATCCATGTACGAAAACCAAGTATGGACTTTGGTGGACTTACTGGATGGCCGTAAGGCTGTCGAGAACAAATGGCTTTTCAAAAGAAAAACAGATGCTGACGGTAATGAACCGTCTATAAAGCTCGACTTGTCGCGAAAGGGTTCCGACAAATTCAAGGAGTTGACTATGATGAGACATTCTCACCAGTAGCGAAGCTAAAGTCTGTGAGGATTTTGTTAGCAATTGCTGCATATTTCGATTATGAGATTTGGCAGATGGATGTCAAAATGGCGTTCCTTAATGGCGACATTGAGGAAGATTTGTATATGGTACAACCCAAGGGTTTTGTCGATCCTAAAGATGCTGACAAGGTATGCAAACTACAGCGCTCCATTTATGGACTGAAGCAAGCATCCCGGAGTTGGAATCAACGTTTTGATAAAGTAATCAAAAACTTTGGATTTATACAAACTTATGGAGAAGCTTGTATTTACAAGAAAGTGAGTGGGAGCTCTATAGCATTCCTAGTACTATATGTAGATGACATATTGTTGATTGGGAATGATATAGAACTTCTTAATAGCGTCAAAGACTATTTGAATAATAGTTTTTCAATGAAGGATCTTGGCGAAGCGGCATATATTCTAGGCATCAAGATTTATAGAGATAGATCAAGACGCCTAATAGCGCTTTCACAAAGTACATACTTGGACAAAGTTCTAAAGAAGTTTAGAATGGAAGAGAGCAAGAAAGGGTTCGTGCCCATGTTGTCAGGTAAGACCTTGAGTAAGACTCAAAGTCCAGCTACGGCAGAAGATAGAGAGAAAATGAATAATATTCCCTATGCCTCGGCCATAGGTTCTATCATGTATGCCATGCTGTGTACAAGACCGGATATAGCACATGCTGTTAGTTTGACTAGCAGATATCAAAGTGATCCTGGAATGGAGCACTGGACAGCGGTCAAGAATATCCTAAAGTACCTAAATAGGACTAAGGATATGGTTCTTTCTTATGGAGGTGATGAACAGCTTGTTGTAAACAGTTACACTGATGCTAGTTGGAACACCGATCCGATGACTCAAGTCACATGATAATGATTTATTTTGAATGGTGTTGTAGTGAGCTGGAGGAGTGCCAAGCAAAGCGTTGTGGCGAAATCTTCAACTGAATCGGAATACATAGCTGCTTCGGAGGCTGCACAAGAAGCCATATGGATGAAGGAGTTCATTACTGAACTTGGCGTGGTTCCTAGTGCGTTGGACCCGATGGCCATCTACTGTGACAACACAGGTGCCATAGCTAATGCACAGGAGCCAAGGTCACATAGCAAGCTGAAGCACATCAAGCTACGTTTCCATGCTATTCGTGAGTATGTCCGAGATGGTGACATAAAGATTTGCAAAGTACACACTGATCTGAATGTGGCAGATCCGTTGACTAAACCTCTCCCTAGAGCAAAGCATGACCAACACCAGAACTCCATGGGTGTTAGGTATATTACTATGTAATCTAGATTATTGACTCTAGTGCAAGTGGGAGACTGTTGGAGAAATGCCAAGAGGCAATAATAAAAGTGGTTATTATTATATATTTGTGTTTATGATGAATGTTTACATCCCATGCTATAATTGTATTATAAGGAAACACTAATACATGTGTGTTTTGTAAACCTAAAAGAGTCCCTAGTAAGCCTCTTGTTCAACTAGCTTGTTGATTAATAGATGATCATGGTTTCCTGATCATGGACATTGGATGTCATTAATAACAAGGTTGTATCATTAGGAGAATGATGTGATGGACACACACCCATAGTAAGTGTAGCATAAGATCAAGTCATTTAGTCCGTATTGCTACAAGCTTTCAAATGCATAGTAACCTAATCCTTCGACCATGAGGTTATGTTAATCACCATCACCGGATGGGTGCTTTGATGACATCAAACACCGCTTCATAACTGGGTGGTTATAAAGGTGTCATTGGTTATTTTGAAAGTATGTGTTGAAGCGCATGGACCAAGATTGGGATTTGTCCATCCATATGACGGATAGATATGCTCTGGGCCCTCTCGGTGGAATGTCATCTAGTTAGCTTGCAAGCATGTGACTAGGTCACAAGGGATGACATAACATGGAATGAGTAAAGAGTACTTATCAGTAACGAGGTAGAACTAGGTATGGAGATACCGACGATCAAACCTCGGATAAGTAGAGTATCGCGTGACAAAGGGAATTGGTTTCGTATGTTAATGGTTCTATCGATCACGAAGTCATCGTTGAGTATGTGGGAGCCAGATCTCTAGATCCCGCTGATGGCTATTGATCGGAGAGGTGTCTCCATCATGTCTGCGTATTCACGAACCATAGGGTGACACACTTAAGGTTCGATGTTGTTTAGGTAGATATGGAATGTGCGTTGGAGACCAAATGTTGTTCGGAGTCTCGGATTGGATCTGAGACATCACGAGGAGATCCGGAATTGTCCAGAGAATAAGATTCATATAATGGAGATCATTTTCTAGGTTCAGAAATGTCCCGAAGTGTTTATATGGTGGTTCTAGAAGGTTTCAGAATGTTCCAGAAGATTCTAGAAATTTCTATGGAGTTTACTTGAAAACCAAGAAAGAAAAAGGGGAAACTTGGGGGGGGAAGGAAACTCCCCCCAAGCCCCCTTGTGCGCCGGCCCTAGGAGGTGGGCCTACGGGTTGGAACCCTAGGCCGCACCCCTCCCTCTATATATAGAGGGGTGGAGGCGCCACCCCCAAGCCCTCTCCACTCTTTCCCTAGCCGCCTCTCTCCTCCTCCTTCCTTCTACTCAGGCTTAGGCGAAGCCCTGCAGAATTCTCTACTCCACCACCACCACCACGCCGTCGTGCTGCTGGGATTCCGTGGAGAGATCTACTACCTCCACTGCTCGCTAGAACGGGGAGAGGAAGGTCTGCATCGACTCCGCACGTGTGACCGACAGCGGAAGTGCTGCCGGAACACGACGTCGGAAGGATCGTCTACTCGATCTTGAGATCGGCAAGTGATCGTCTACATCAACCACGAGATACGATCTCGCACAAGGCTTTCGGATCTACAAGGGCTAGTACAGATCTATCTCGTTGCACATGTCTAATAGATTAGATCTTGGCTTTTATCTAGATTAGATCTAGGTTTTGTTCGTTCTTGCGGTAGAAATTTTTTGTTTTCCATGCTACAAACCCGTCAACCACCCCCTGGCGTGGGCCAGGCCTGGCCGCGCGGCCAGGTGGTGTGGCCGGGCCCTAGCCCCTCTCCATCTCGTATTCTGGCTCCTGGTGTCCCTCGGTGAAAAACCGACTTTGGCTTTTGTCTTGTCCAATTCCGAGAATATTTATTTTCTCACTTTCCTGGAACCAAAAACAGCAGAAAACAGGCAGTTGGCACTATGGCTCTTGTTAATAGTTTAGTCCAAGAAATCATATGAAAAGTACTCCAAAGTGTGGACAAAACATAAGAAAATAGATAAAACCAAGCATGGAACATCAAAAATTATGGATACGTTAGCAACATATCAACATCCCCAAGCTTAACTCTTGCTCGTCCTCGAGTAGGTAAGTGATAAAAAAAGAATAATTTTTGAGGTGACATGCATCATCATAAACTTGATCAAAGTATTTGTAAAACATTTATAGCTGGGATCATAGTACTTCAATCATAACATGAAAGACAAATTCTAGCAATAAGACAAAGCAACTATGTTGCAACATGAAAAGGCACAAACAAAAGATTCATGAATAACAATGCTTTTCAAGACGTTTGTTTCACATAAAGAAAACATAGCATAGTAGCATTCAGCTTGTCCCTCATAGAGTAGTAAACATAAATGCATAGGACATCTTCAATGTTCATAAGAGTGACTAGATACAAATAGTTTAAAAGAAGCAATATCAAAACTATGCATCAATTAACAAGTCTTGGGACAATGCACATAGAACTAAGAATGGCCACTATGCTCTCAAAGTAGGTGCATAAAGATAGAAGGTGGAGACTCAACATAAAAGTAAAAGAAAGGCCTTCATAGAAGGAAGTAGGGATTCAAGTTTCATAAAGAGCTTCCAAAATTTATGGTACTTATTAGCTTTCATCTCTCATTGCCCCTATCATAAGCATCTTGAAGGTTATTAAGGTTAAAGTGACACAACTAAGAGGATATGCTTGACAAGTTATAAGCCGAAATCTCATGCCCCTTACTTACGAAGACCGAACCTCATGCTACTGAACTTCAGTCACAAGTAAGCTCTTGTTATTGTAAGTACATATGTATCATAGAGAACCGCCAATGGGGTACCCCTTGCACATGATACAGGAGCTATCCCATAATCAAAATGACAAGGCAAGCAGACAATAAGCATCTCAGCAATCTTTTTATTTGCTATTTGCGTAGGTTTTTATTGAGGATGCTTCATAGAGTGCTCATTATGGTTATGCTGCAAGTTTCCACCATGATTAGGTATGGCTTAGTCTAGCGGCCTAGGCGTTTCTCTAACACACATACAAACTCCATGATCTTACAAGTTCCCATTTATTTCACACCGCCGGGATCCATAAGCAACAGAACATGATATCAACGTGGTACAAAGTACAGGTGCAATGTCGAAAGCATTCCCCATGATACATGGTTCTGCTAACTTCAACTTATAAAGTGCAAGCATATACGCAACAAATATGGACACAATGGTTCAAGTTTATTAAATGCAAAAAAGTAAAGTGTGCCATCAAGTTCGTGAGAGCTTTAATCACTAGTTTTCTCATAACAAGTTTAATGCAGAAGGTACACAAAAACATGAATATACTTGGAATAGCATATGCTAATAGGTAGGTATGGTGGACTCTTTGGAATAACTTGGTTTAGGAGTTGGATGCATGAGTGGAACTCATACTTGGTTATGGAGGCTAGCAAAAGACTGGGAGCAACCAACTAAGAGAGAAATAATGGCCATAATCATGCAGAGCGACAAAACATCATTAATCAAAGCATAAAGTGATAATACAAGTTGAAAACTAAAGGATCCTAAAGGCTTATGGTGACTTGGGATAGTCATAACATGGTGTGAGCATGCGCCAAGTCAACCCAAATAAAGCATCAAAGGAGATACCACAATACTATGCTTTAATATGCTAAAACAACGCATGATTCTTCCAAGGCACATTAAGCAATCTCAATTGCTTAAAACAAGTAATGCTACAGCAAATAATACTAAGCATAAAGTCAAAAAAATATCAAGCATGGCATGACAAAGCATTGCTCACAGTCAAAAACAAGCTCTCTTTACCACTTAAGCATGAACTTTTCCTACTCTTTTCCAATCCAAACCAAACTATTTGAAAACCAATGTAAGAAAGAGGGGGTCCAACCAATTTATTCAAGCAAACTAAGAAAACCAAGCAAACAAAAAACCAAAACCAAAACCAAAACGAAGACGCTCCAAGAACAACACAACTGTGCATGAAACAATAAAAATGAAGTGTTTGGAAGAAACCTGAAATTTTTATTGATGAAGAAGGGGATGCCTTGGGCATCCCCAAGCTTTGACGCTTGTACTTCTTAGATATTTCTTGGGGTGACACGCGTGGCATCCCCAAACTTGATCTTTAGTCCACCCTTCATCTTATTACTCATTCCTTCCATACACCTGAAATTTTTTCCTTCATACAAAATTTCACACAATCTTATTAGCAACATTAGTGCATTCAAGATAATAAGTCTTTAGGTTCAGTTCCAACACCAATAAAACTTCCATTAAAACACAAGCTATGGTAGCACTTCCCTCAAAAAGCTCAATTCCCCAAAAGAACTCATAAAGGAACCAACAAGAAGAAAATGCAAATAAAGGCATAAATCTGTCAAAACAGACCAGCAGGTAAAGACGAATTTTTTCGAAGACCTTCTGTTTCTCAAATCGAAAAGTGTTGAACTAAAGAAAGTTAGATAACAACCTGGGGCAGAAGCACAAAAATTCACGCCTCAAAAGGACGTACAGAGATTTTACACGAATGTTTACGGTGAAGCGCAGAAATCTGTTTCGGGACAACAACTTTCTCAATCATTACTTCTCTCTCATTAGAGGTTATTCTTGGCACAAAAAGCAAATAAAAAAGATAAGAAGCCGTTATTACTAAAGTAATAAATTCCAAGACTCATCTAAAACTTTTGGGTTATCTCCCAATAAGTACTTTTCTTTAACGCCTTTAAGTTAGGCATAAGAAGCAAGAAAAAGAATCAAGTGTTCTCAGATGAAGAAGCATTAAAACCAAATTTCTTGCCCTTAACTCTCTTACTTTTATTCTTAACCTTGGGGAACATATGATTGTTTGGTGGAGAAGCAAAGTGCATGGTGCCCTTTTCCACATCTATTATTGCTCCAAGGAGTTTCAATAGGGATCTTCCAAGTGTGATTTGTCCTTTTCCTACACATTCAATAACAAGATAATCAGTAGAAACCATTTTCCCTAGGATCTTTGTAAACACTCCTTCAGCTATTCCAATGGGTAATATTGTGGCATTATTGGCAAGAAAAAAATTCTCCTCCTTAAGAAAGCCCCCAAAGATTCATAGAAATCTTTGGGCATAAGACAAAATTCAGACATGATATCACAGAGAGCATGAAAAGTTTCATTATTTATACCAATCTTTATTGTGGGAAGCCATTTTGAGGGTTCAGAATTTATTAGATCATAATTATGATGCTCCCTAAGTGTATTATAGAAATGTTTCAAACTAGCAGTGTTGGTCTCAAGAGTATTCAATCTAGCAAATATGTTTATGAAGGAAGAATCAGATTTGCTAGGCAAGTTGTAAGTAAAGACCAACTTCTTTATGGTATTAACAGCATCATCCTCATTCCATTGGAGGAAATCTCCTCCCACTACAGCATCCGAAGCATATCTATAGCAAAGAGCGATTCCAAGGTAAAAACTGCTAAGGAACAATCTTTGAGTCATTTTAGGTTCAGTTTTTTCATGTAGATCAGAGATTCTAGACCAAGCTTCTTTGAAACTTACTTCAATTCCTTGTTTGAAAGTGAAAATTATTTCCTCAGGTGACACAGTGATTAGCAAAAAGCTAGACATAATGGCAACTTAAGATAGGAACTAATTTTTCTTGTGTTTTTAATAAAGAAAGCAAACTAAAACTAATTTTTTGTGTTTTTGATAAAGAAACAAGCAAACAAAGCAAAAAAGTGAACTAAGCAAAACAAAAACAACAAAGTAAAGAGATTGGTTATGAGGGACTCCCCTTGTGAAGATGTCCTTGACTCCCCGGCAACGGCGCCAGAAAATTACTTGCTGACTCGTATACTAACGAGCTCGTTGGGGAACCCCAAGAGGAAGGTATGATGAGCACAATAGTAAGTTTCTCTCAGTTATGAAACCAAGGTTATCAATCCAGTAGGAGCAAGGAAACACCTCAAAGGTGTTGCTAGCTGGACTTTGGCAGGGCGCACTACCGGTGCGAGCAGCAACATGGAGACCTGCACAACACAACCACAGAACTCTGTCCCCAACTTACGATGAGGTTGTCAATCTCACCGGTTTTGCTAAAAACAAAGGATTAAACATAACGAGTGGAAGAAAGTAGTAGTTTGCAGAAAGTAAACAGAAAGCAGTAAACAGTTGATTGTAGATTGATGGTAAAAGAAAGGACCGGGGTCCATAGTTCACTAGTGGTGGCTCTCCTTAAGATAGCTGACATGTTGGGTGAACAAATTATAGCGGGGTAATTGACAAACATCGAGAAAGCATACAAGAATATACTAATCATCTTGACTCCTTTGAGATTCGATTGGGCATTACAACATTATACAGAGACCGTAATCCAACTTCATCTATGACTAATAATCCACCTTCAGGTTATCATCCGTCCAGTATTAAGTTGCAAGCAACGGATAATTGCATTACGCATTGCGTGTAAAGTAAACAATACGATTGTTCTATCAACAAAGGATTGTTGTTTTATCCCTAGTAGCAACAACACATCTAGTACCTTAGAGATTTACATCACTTCCCAGATTACGGAGGCATGAACCCACTATCGAGCATAAATACTAACTCTTGGAGTTGCTAGCATCTACTTGGCCAAGATAGCTATTAACAACGGAAAGCATGCAAGATCACAAATAACAAAGACATGATAGAATCAATAATCAATCTGAAATAGCATCTCAATATCCATCGGATCCCCATAAACACAACATGTAGGAATTATAAATAGATGATCTTGATCATGAACGGATCTCACAAGATCTAAACATGATAGCACAAAGGAGGAGAACCAGCCATCTAGCTACTACATGGACCCGTAGTCCAGAGATGAACTACCCACGCATCACACCGGAGGCTTGCATGGTGATGAAGAAGGCCTCTAGGTTGAATTCTCCCCTCCGGCAGGGTGTCGGGAAGATCTTCAGATCCCTCCTGATCTAGGGATGGAAATGATGGCGGCTACAGACTCTTTCGTGGAATTTTGATCGGGTACTTAGGGTTTCTGTATCGGAGGAAATATATAGGTGAAAGGAGAGGACGAGGGTGCAGGGCGGCAGACCACCCCAGCAGGGCCAGCCTGGCAGCCGGCCAGTGGTGTGGCCGGCCCAGCCCTCTCCATCTCAGATTCGACTCTGGTGTCCCTCTGTGAAAAACTGACTTTGGCTTTTGTCCCGTCCAATTTCGAGAATATTCATTTCGACTTTCAAACCAAAAATAGCAGAAAAAACAGTAGGGCACTGTGGCTCTTGTTAATAGGTTAGTCCAAGAAATCATATGAAAAGTACTCCAAAGTGTGGACAAAACATAATAAAGTAGATAAAACCAAGCATGGAACATCAAAAATTATGGATACGTTAGCAACGCATCAGGACCCACAAGCCCTTCCTGAGCAAAACCTCCCGAAGGAAGGCCCAGTTGACCCGGTCATACACTTTCTCGAAATCCAAATTCAAGAAGACACCCATGTTCTTCTTGATTTTCATCTCATGCACGATCTCCTGGAGGGAGATCACCCCCTCATGAATATGTCTACCCTTGTTGAACATAGACTGAGTCCGACTGATGGTCCGGTGTGCAATGGGTGATAGACGGAGGGCGTACACTTTTGCCATGAATTTGAATATCACATTGATCAGCGCAATGGGTCTAAACTGCCTGATGTCCTCGGTGCCCTGGACCTTAGGGATAAGGGTCAGAACTCCAAAGTTGAGGCGGGCAATGTCCACCCTCCCAAGGGCAAAGCCATTCACGATCGCCAGGACAAGAGGCCTGGTCAGGGTCCAGAACCGTTTGAAGAATGAGACTGGGAAACCATCCGGCCCCGATGCCGTATCGACTTTCATACTGGACAAGACTTATCCATCTCCTCCTCCGTGAAAGTGAGAATGAGGCTCGTGTTCAACATCTCTGAGACTCGTCTCGGGCCAGTGAACAGATTCATGGTCAAACAGAAACCGCCACAGTCCTCCTCTGCTCCCAGCATCTCTCTGTAGAAGGCATAAATGTGTGCCTAGAGGGCCATGGGTTCCGTGAGGATCCCCTGGTCCAAAACTAGCTGCTGGATGTAGCATTTGCACCTCCTACCATTGGCAATCGCATGGAAGTACGCCGTATTGGCGTCCCTCTTCAGAAGCCACTTCAGTCGGTTGCATTGCCGCCAACACTCTTCCTCCACCCGGTCCAAGTGGGTTAGCTGCCCTTCAAGATGGTATCTTAAGGCCTAGCCCTCGTCAGACAGACCTTCCATGTTTGCTTGTAGGTCGAGGGCCTGCACTTGGCGGAGGATATCCTCTTTCAGGTCCCTATTCGCCTTTCCTAGGTTAGCCCCCAACCTTTAAGGAATTGCCGAAGTCCCGCCGAGGTCGATTGCCATGCCTCAATCGGGTCCAGCTGGGGGCCCCCAACCCCCACCAACTCACGACGCTTCTCCTCTACCAGGTCCCCAAACTCTGGTCGCTCAAGCCACTCGTTCTCAAAGTAGAAGCGCATGCTCTGCTTCTTAAGCTCATCCCTGGAGCTAAGAATCAACGGAGAGTGGTCTAAGCCGATTATAGTCTCTATCGTAAGGGAGCAGAGAGGGAACAGGGATTCCCACTTCGGGGACATGAAGACTCTATCCAGGACGTACCTCACCAGGTTCAGTTGCTTGCTAGTCCTGGTGTACCTTGCACCTCCCCGGCGGATCTCATGCAACGTGGGCGCGGCAATGTAGCCATTGAACCTATGCACCCTCGGCTAGTTTATGTTATCATTATGTTGTCTTGGGCTCCGTGGATCAGGTTGAAATCTCCCACCATAACTAGGGGAAGCGGACAAGCTCCCACCATAGTCGAGAGCTCCTCCAGGAACTCCTAGGATCGCCGGTGGTCCGCCGGACCGTACACCACGAATATCACCCAACACCAGGAGAAGTCGAGCTGGAGAACATCTGCACGGATAAAGAAGGAGCCCCTACTCCATTCCTGAACCTCAAAGAGTTCCTCATTGACCCCCATGAGGATACCCCCCGAGTGCCCCTGAGCCGGGAGTGAGTGCCACACAAATCTCCTCCCTGGATCAATGCTACTCAACTCAGCCAGGGTGAAAGAGGCCTTGATGGTCTCCTACAGACCAAGGAAATCGATCCTCTCTCAGGCAATGAAGTCCTTGATGTGGATATGGCAGCTCGGTTTGCCGAATCCTCGGATATTGTAGAAACCCGCCCGTATCAGGCATGAGTTCCTTTTCTCCGTCCACGACGGGATGCCAACAGACCCGAAGAGGTACCCCTGGTATTGGCCCATTGGTATCATCTCGATCGATTGCCTATTAATACTCTAGGAATCATGCATACAGACATACCCATCTCGACCAATCATCAGCACCAAAGACACTACTAGTACAAACTAAGAGTTTTTTTCAAAATGGGGAATGAAGTAGATGCACACAACCGTTTTATTGCAGCATTCAAAATATTCAATTTATTATAATCATGTATCAGAGAGGGTTGAGACAAGTATCAACCATCAAAAAACAAAAAGCAGCAAATGACTATCCATTCTGCAGTCTACTAGTGTTCCACCAGCCATACGCCTGGAAATAGAAGTCATGAGTAACCATTAGCAACCGGTTGCATCCAAAAGCGATGGGTTCCCGCCGATCTATTGGGAGAAGATATGCCCATAGCTCTATCCAGTGTGTCGCCATATAAATAACCTACAAAAAATTAGTACCCAATTGCCCAACACAAAGCTGAAACTCCAATACGTATTTTAGCTTTATTCTCCTTATCAATTCCATCTAACCATTTTTCAAACATATTAGTAATGTTAGCTAGAGGCGTTATATTGTAAGTAAAGAACACCATGCGTCAAATTATCCTAGCAAACGGACAATGGAGGAACAGGTGTTCAACGGTCTCTATGGTATCACAAAAGCAACACTTTTGGCATCCGTTCCAAATTTTTTTTGCTAAATTATCCTTTGTCAATAAAACTTTATTACTAAGAAACCACATAAAAATTTTAATCTTTAATGGAATTTTTAATTTCCACAAGTACAAACTAAGAATAAGCTAGTAACATCGTTGGGTGCTCACAATGGAAAGGCGACTAGGAGTCGTGCTTGCCTTGGCGGTGGTCGTCCTTCTCGCCGACACGGTCCTAGCCACATCGCAGTCGGATAACAAGGGAAAGGGGTCGAAGGAAAACAAGAGGGAGGGGTGAAGCCCAAGCTGAAATAGGTCGTGTGCAATGTCAAGATCAAGTTGAACCCCTTCTGTTACAAGCCAATGTACTGCCATGACAACTGCCTCAATTCATGATTCGCCAGCTGCAACGCATATGACTGCAAAGCCATTTGTGGTGAGAACGCGCTCTTCACCATGTATGTGTAACTCAGTTCATCGTTTTGTCTAATGGCTACGATCTGCTATGATTTGTTCATGCAGCATGCAACCTTCCGGGAGCAGCGTGCGGTGACCCATGCTTCGCTGGCGGTGACGGTAATGCGTTTTACTTCCACGGCCGCAAGGACGCCAACTTCTGCTTCGTCTCCACTACGACCTCCACATCAACGCGCACTTCATCGGCAAGCTCGGACAAAGCGGCATGTCGAGGGACTTCACCTGGATCGAGGCTATCTGCGTGCTCTTCGAGGGCCACCATATTGTTGCATCCCAGTATTTAGGACTAAACGAAGGGTAGATTTAGGACTGTGCATCTGCATGCATCCATATGAAATTTAAGGTATATTTTTTGACAAATCAAAATACTAGAGGGATCAAAGTTCTCTCACTTCGATGGGTTAAGGTTTAGGTCATCTGAACTGAGTGTGATAAATTTTGACATGACCTCTACTGTTTTATTGATGAGGGGAGAACTTAGAATTAAAAGCAATTATGAACAATATATAATTCAATGATGAAAATAAAATAACACTTAAAGAAGAAATATTTAATATTACAAATTGAGTACAAAAGATAAAGTAATAATCTTTAATCCATATATAAATTGGATTAAGTACTCTTTTAAGTGAGCACAAATACAAACAATTTTGAGTAATTGATTACAATAACTCACATAGATGGAATATCAAAATGAAATACAAGAAAGAGATAATTTTATTAATTAAAAACATATTACAATATTTTTTATGATAAAAGAATAAAGGAAAGAATAATAATAAGGTAAACTAATATATTACAATTCCTTTACATTATTCTGAAACAGAAAAGAAATTTACAAATGAATAAAAAAGGAAACCTAAAATAAACACTTATATATTTGTTTTATCTTCTTTTCTTCAATTCTTCTTATTCTTGTTCCTGTAAAAAAGAAAAGATAAACAAAAATAAAGATAAAAGGAGGGTTGCGGGGATAGTGTTACTCTCAGCTAAAGAAAACATAAACATAAAGGAAATTTGCAAATGAATAAAAAAGGAAACCTAAACTAAAAACTTATATATTTGCTTTATTTGTTTTTCTTCAATTCTTCTTATTCTTGTTCCTGCAAAAGAAAAGATAAACAAAATAAAGATAAAAGGAGGGTTATGGGGTTAGTGTTACTCTCAGCTAAGCATAGAATTGCTATGCTAATTTCATCATCGAGTGGTATAAAAGGGGCCAATGTAGAGTATGTTCTTATCTAGATTTTTGTCTCGGACAAATTGCATCACTGGCCTGGGGCAAGTTTCACCATGGGTAAGTAAAAGAGGACAGTCAGAACAGAAAAAGATCACATCTTTACTCAAGTATATCCACAAGATATATTTTGAGACCATGAAACTTGAATCAGCACAAACCCCACATGTAAGCAAGCTAGCAGCTTACACACTGCATTCAACCACCGTGGTGTCAACACAGCAAGGAGGGTATCAAAAAGTAGATAAGGAAGAGAGCAGTCACAACACAGCTGCTAGGGTACTATTCCTTTCTCCACCCACGCAATAACACAAGCACATCACCGCATCCATTCATATTCATAGCATCTCCAAGAAATCCACCATGGTAACCTTGGCGAAGGGGAGTTAGGGTGTTGAGCAAGGGAGAGCCAGAAGAGGGCATGCCAAGCTAGAAGCCAAAAGAGGTGCAAGGACAAGCCAGCAAACCAGAGTAGTAAGGCCAAGATAGTATCAGGAGCAAACTCATCAAGCCACAACTAGAACCACAGGTTCTAGCAATAACATCTGGGACAGGTTAATCATCTCAAAACTCATGCCTAATCTTTGTTCTTAACATTTATTAGGAACAACACTTGGAGTTGAGATTATCCTCAGAGCTACACTCAAATGGAGTGTTACCTCATCACTGGATATTTAATAGCTACAAATAGTAGCATATGTTCTTTAGATTTTATAAGACTAAGCCTCAGCTTTTGCATCATTGGATATACACAGTCCAACTATCTGACAAGAAGTACTGTAATAGATCATGTAAATGATTCATGCTATTGTGCATCCTCCAAGGAGGTACCACAACAACAACAACACCTATAGAAGCCACTTAAGATCATGTGCTAAACAATATCAAGTATATCCTTATCATTTTCCTAGTAAAATCCTAGGAATCATAATTTGATACAATTCTTATTCATAAAATGGATATAAGAACAGCCATCTATTTATGCATAGAGAAGTAATAGTTGGAGTCTCAGCCTTTGCATCATTGACATAAGACAATATAAAGTCCAAAGATGCCCAATAGAAAATCTTGTTGTTTTGAGGTCACTATTGTGAACACCCCAATTTTGGAGGCACCAAAGTATCATACCTTAACTAACAGAAGCTATTAGGATATTGTTCTTTTAAACTGAACCTCAAGAAGATATCTAATATAATGAAATCATCATGTTCTTAACTAACTAGTTAACAATAAAATTCCAAACTATATTCATTTACCCACCACAAGAAATAATCATCATCTATAAGGAAGCAAGCTTCAATATAAAACAATCTAAGATAGACAAATGAAGCCTGGGACAAGAGATCTTATCATCTTCCTAGATACACTAGGAATCATGTCATGCTTATTTCTCAGCCAATTAGACAGATAAATTCGTTACCAAAATTATGCTAGTAACTAAATTTAAACATTGTGTTTTTAGAAGTTATACACAAGTATATTTAGTGACTAATGCTTGCTTAATCAAAGCATAGTCAAGACCATAAGTTATAATATCCAATTGGTCCTCCAAGGCAATACCAGCCCAAGCTAGGTATGGGTAATCACAATGTTCCAGTATATTCTCATAGATATCACAACAGGTGAGATAAGCATACAACATATAGAATTAATATCTGAGTCAAAGTAACAGTAGTGGCTCAAAGTAACAGGCATATGGCTCACAAATATAACTAAGTAATCCACCAACTCAGTCATTTAGATCATGACGAGGAGAGTAATCAGGGAAAGAGAGGAGGAACCCTAGTTCATGAACAAACCCTAATTTCAGGTGGTACTAGAGGAAGGATATGATTCAGAGAGTGACAGAGAGAGGGAAGGAGGAGTAAGACTTACCCGGCGTCCTCACTTAAGCTCGAGAAGAGGAAGCAGACCGGCGGTGGAGGCCATAGCGAGCGACGACATGAGGAGCACCGAGGCACTCAACCTGCGCCGAGCCTCACGAGCAGCCATCCATCGACCAAGCATCAGGGCGGCAGTAGATCACCACCGGAGCACCACCGCGTGTACATTGGAGCACAGTCGGGTGAAGGATGCTGAAACCCTAGACACTAGCACGGGATCATCACGACCGGATGAGGACGCTCCCAATAGATCAAAGTGGACCAGTCGACAGACCGAAAAGGGAGGCGGAGGTTGCGACCAACAACAGCGATCAAAGTGGCCGGAGCATGCCAGAATTGCATGGCAACAATGGCAACACCACGACGTCGTAGGAGGAAGAAGAGAGTGAGGACAAGAGGGAGTCGTGTAGGTCTAGGTCGACCGACCCAGTGAACCACTAGGTGGTCTAGCCCACCGGTTAGGCCGGGTTGGGCCTAAAATGGGCTAGCCCTTGGTTGGCCATATTTAAAAGGATATATACAAAATAAATTATAACAAAATTAAAAAATGACCAAAATGCCCCTGAGAATGTTTAAACCCTAGAAAAATGTAGTAAAATGTAAAAAATGCATATGATATATCAAAATGTTCACAAAAATAATATCTACTTAGGAAAAATATAATAATACTTGTTTGAATTAAATAAAATTCAACTAAAATTTAAAACCACTAGATCTTCCATGAAAATAACAAAATAAGGAAAAGATCTAAAAACAAATAAAAATCGCTTTTTTGTCATCCACCACTATAGAAAAATACTAAATATGAAATTCCAAGTAATTTTGGTATTTTGAAAAATAAGATTAAAGGGTGTTAAATCCTTTTTTGCATTTAAATAAATAGAATATATTTTCTTTTATCACTTATAAGTTCAAATAAATTCCTTTTAACTTTATTTGAGCCATTTAAACTTATTGTTTTAATAAAAGACCATCATGTCCTTCTTAGGTGAAATAAGAATGATTCCACATCTTAAAATTATTTCTTAACTAATAATTTAGGTAAAACACTAATAGATAGATAAAATCTATACACTCTACTTAAAACCATAACTATAGCGTATAATAAAGCTTAAATGTGTATTTCTAGGCAAATAATATTCCTTTAGAATCTTGTACCAACTATAAGTCAAAGATTTACAAATTCATTATACTTATCATTAACTTATATTAATAGTAAGTGATCTCAACCTATATAATAATACTTTGTGTGACTCTTAAACTTGTTATTAACTAAATAAACTATATAATAAGTTCACCTATTTCCGATAGGAAAATATTATAATAGAATTTATAAATATTAAACATGCTAGATCCAAGTCCTCAAAGCTATGCTTCATATTTAAGATTTCATATTTGATAATGCTTAGGAAAACTCTAAAATTTCGTAATGCCATAAATATTATGTATTAAGTCCATTTATATTTTTATTTTTAACTTTGGTCTAATATACAACAAACTAGGATTATAATAACTCAAGATCATTTGTATTGTATGAAAAACCATAGCTTTAGTCCTTATAGTCTTTAAAAATTAATTAACTTAACATAAACAATATTGTCTTTAAATATTATTATTTTTGCCACTTCAAACAAACCCACTATGTTATTTCTTTTAACTCTTAACAACTTAAAACATGGACTTCAATAATATTTACATGATATGAAATAACCTTAATCATATATTTTATTATACTTTACTTTTATTCCTTGCATGCTAACCTTAAAGTCTTTGTAATTATACTCGCTTGTGAAGTAAACTTGAATACAAATCAAATCTTAAAGAAATAACCTAAGTTCAACTCACTTATAATGTTGGGGAGTTACTTCGGGGGTTTTATAACTTGTATCTCATTATTTATGCATAATAGCATGTTACTTCTTTAAACATTGTCCTTACCGTACAATGATGGTATTTTGTAGAACTCGAGGTCCAGGGTCAAGTCGAGACATTCGACTGCATTACTTCACTGTATCAAGGCAAGTTAACACTTTCTCATGTCCTTTGGTTATTCTCTATCAAGTATTTGCAATCTACTATTGTTATCACCTGCATTTCAAAAATGATGACAGAAAACACTATTTTCATCATAACATGACTTATCGGTTATCATCCTAAGTGGTCGTAACCTAATATGGCGGGAAAATGGAACCATGGTATGGTATGTGTTTGGTGGAGGTTCCATTTGTACGGGAAAGTATCACCTAGGAATTAATAACAAATGTCGCTAGTGATTCTTGCGTCATACAATATGGTTAACCATGAAATCTATATGGCTCTAGGAAAGTCAGCTGGATCTTCTTCCTTTTGTATGTTGACAGACAACTTTATTGGAGCTGTGTTCCTACATTAGGCACTTGCACATGGGTGGAATCCCTTAATTCCCCGGTACTTGTTGTCTACGATGGATTGGTCTCTTTAGGAGTGTAAACCGACACGACAGTTGTCCTAAGCTAGCAAAAGGGTGGGCATACTGGATCACGAAGAAGGACAGTGATCGGCTTGGATCAATTACTGGGCCCCACACCATAGGAAGTGTGGACAGGTAAGCTATCCGGATGTGCAACAAGGAAGTGCTCTCTCATGGGTAAAGCAACACACCTCTACGGAGTGGGTAAAAGTGTGACATGTTACTCCCTATTTTAGGAAGGAGATACAGGAAAGGAACTCCACGAAGTTCTAATCAACCTGTAAAGACTGACAAACATAGCTTAGAATAAAACAAACCTTTAAAGAAATGTTTATGAAAACTTACACAGCCTACGACCTATTGTCTGACGCTGTAGTTAGTGCATCAAACACTCATTTTTAGTGAACTTTCTGAGTACGCTCGTACTCGACCGTACCTTCTTAACCATTCCTAAATTCCGAGGACATTGAAGACCAAGAATATGAAACACTCTATTCAGTTGAAGACCAGACTGAATTCCTCTTTAAGGAGCCATAAATATTCGGAAGCATCGAAGGAAACAACTATGGAAGCATATATGGAACGGATGTCGAAGATTCTGAAGCGTAGATTTTCTAGACATAGTTAATTGAGTCTAGTAGTGTAGATCTCTATCCTATATCTATTAATCTCGTATAAATATTAAGGTTTAGTTGCTTCTTTATCTCGTTTTCAAGATGTTATATGTTAGCTCTGAGTCATCGGGATAACCTCTATGGACCTAGGAGGATCTCAAAGTCGTCGTGTAATTTCTAGTTGTAATAATAATATATGTATGTGGACCCGCTTTGTTTATGTTGTACCACTCCGAGGGATGTAATATTTATGAAACGGTGTTACGTGAGTGTTATGTCAATAAATATAGTGTACTACATCACATAGTGGTATGTTGGGATCACCACGCACATCTACGTCGGCGCCATGAAGACCGGCACATGGGACGACGCCGTTGAGCATCTCCATATCACCCTGGATGGCGAGCCCGTGCACCTCCCAACTGACATGGTCGACGATGCCAAATGGAAGTCTAGCCGCGTCCCCGTGTTGTCTATGACCCGCACCAAGGAGATCGACGGAGTACTAGTCGCTCTCGACAAAAAATTCAGCGTCAGGGTCAACACTGTGCTGATCACTGAGGAGGACTCAAGGGTGCACCGCTACAGTGTCACCTCTGAATACTACCTATCTCACCTCGAGCTCGTGTTCAATTTTGACACGCTCACCGATGATGTCCACGGTGTTGTCGGGCAGACCTACCACCTCGACTACGTCAACAATTTGGACGTCAGGGCCTCCATGCCCACCATGGGAGGAGATGCCAACTTCATCGCTTCTAGACTGTTCGTAGCGGACTGCGCTCTGGCACGCTTCGGTACTAGCCATGGAAACAATTTGTGCTTCCGTGATGTCGGAGCTCGCTGGTGTCACATGCGCCAGTGGCATGGACAACAAAGTTGTGGTGTGCAATAAGTAAAAACCTTCAATGGGTCTGGTGAGTTGTACTGGCCTTGCACATATGCATGGTTTTTCAAGTACATAGAAATAAGTATTCTCGTCAATTGACGTGTTGGAAACTAGGAATTGTATTATGGATGCGCCATGTGCAATATCTATTGCACCAAGGATGAATATCAAATCAAACTTTACATTCAAGGTACATATGGATCTGATTCCGCTTCCTAGATTAACTGGAATTCCGCCTCGGATTGATAATTCATACGTTCCCCTTCTTTAAGAATGATCCACAATAAGCTTCCGTTCAACGTCCTCTCGATCGCCCTAGGAAAGCTCGAGTTCCCAAACCTTTTTCACTTCTCTGCTGTCGGCTGATCTTAACGCTCCACCAGCCATAGAATACGTCCCAATGGCTAGTACTACCATGCTCAAATGCCTTGTCTTCTCTACACTACAAGCTCCACTCGAACTGGTGTCGCCGAGCTTCACATCCTCGCCGATAAAAGCACGTATGTAGTGCGGCTACCCGACCCACCCATCGTCCATCGAGGACCGCTACATTATTGGATCGTCATACACCTAGCTCGTCACAGCTAACGCCCACTCCGAGATCCACCTCCTCAACCCCGCCACCGGTGACGAGATAGCACTCCCATCTGTCACCACCATCGACCATGTAAGTCCACTCTATGACCAACCCAGAAAACTCGATATGTACTAAATTTCCACTCCGACGGCCGTCTCCCGATAGAGGACTTATCCACCTCTATTATCTACCAGTGGAAATGATGGTGCTTCCGTGCTGTTGGAGCTTGCCGATGTCACCTGCGCCAGTGGCATGGACGACAAAGGTGTGGTGTGTAAGAAGTAAAAACCTTCTACGGGTATGGTGAGTTGTACTGGCCTTGCATGTATGCATGGTTTCAGGTATATAGAAATAAGTATTTTCGTCAATTGACATGTTGGAAACTTGGAATTGTATTATTGGAAACTTGGAATTGTATTATGGATGTGCCATATGTGCAATATCTGTTGCACCAAGGATGAATATCGAATCAAACTTTACATTCAAGGTACATATGGATCTGATTCCGCTTCCTAGATTGACTAGAATTCTGACCTGGATTGATAATTCATACGTTCCCCTTCTTTAAGCATGATCCATAATAAGTTCCCGTTCGACATCCTCTACTCCATCCTAGGAAAGCTCGAGTTCCCAGACCTTTTCCACTCCTATCTTGTCGGTCGATCTTGGCACGCCAACGGCAGCAGAATACGCCCCAATGGCTAGTACTCATGTGCCCAGATGCACTGTCTTCTCTACACTACGAGATCCACTGGAATCGGCATCGCCGAGCTCTACAACCTCACTGATAAAAGCACATTTGTCGTGTGTCTGCCCGACCCACCAATGGTCCATCGAGGACCGCTAATCATCGGATCATCTCACGGCTAGCTTCTCACAGCTAACGCCTGCTCCGAGCTCCACCTCCTCAACCCCACCACCGGTGACCAGATAGCCCTCCCATATGTCACCACCGTTGAGCATGTAAGGCCACTCTATGACCAATCTAGCAAACTTGCTATGTACGAAATTTTCCACTCTGATGGCCTTCTCCCGATAGAGGACTTATCCACATCTATTATCTACCCCCCCCCCCCCCCGCCCCCCAAATTCCTTGAGGGAGTTCTTGTATCTGAAAGCCATCATCTCCTCCAACCCTTCAAGTAGCAATTACATGGTGATGTTGATGCATCATTCGTGGCATCAACTTGGGTCAAATTTATGTTGAAAATATAAGCAATAATCCATATGATTTAATCCGAATAATAAACTGATAAATCATGATCATACAGATACTACCAAAACTAATCATGCAGATCAACAAAGTAGATGAACAGATTATATCTAAATAAGATAAATCTATCACATCTACACCGAACGCTAGAATAAGAAACACTAGCAGAATCTGAATAAGAAGTTCAGTGTTATGTACGGTAGAGCAGCGGCAGCAGCAGCTGCGACGGTAGCAGCAGCAGGAGCAGCGTCGTCGCTCATGTTGAGGTTGTCGAAGAGGTCGGTGACATCCGGGAAGAAGTCGTCGTCCGGTAACTCGTCGTCAGAAGATGTTGTGGAAGCCAGTAGTCGCGCAGAAGCGCTCCCCAAAAACCTGATCGCCCCTCACCCGTACAGGTTCACAAGAGTCGGGGTTCCGGAGGCCAACTGTCCCGATCTGCGGTGCACGCCACAAGCCGAGATGGGGAAGACAAAGGCGGTGGCGCAATAGACTGGAAGGAGACGCGTGTTGTAAGCGATACCGATTAGGTTTAGCGCAGGCGTTTATATAGAGCAAGTCAGGGAGACCGTGGGACTCAGCCCACGTCCGAGTCGGTAACATCCCACATCCCATTAAGATTGGAAATGGCTGACTCATTAACGCGTCCGTTAATTACTCGTAATTAATCCAAGATTAATTTTCCCAACTAGAAAAAATAAAGTTCGGCTCGGCGAGATTCCCGCAACCCGCGGCGTGTGCGTGTCATGACGAGGCGAGACGTGGCGAGGTGAGGCGGGCGGCGTAGGAGGAGGAGTGCACGAGAGCTGCTCTTCTTCTCACACCTTAGTGAGTGGTGGAACAACCTAGTATATAAGGAGGTGTAACTCTCACTCAACTAGCAGTATGGGACTAAACTTTGACATCACGTGCACAACCATATGCTGCCATGCACAAATTGGCCAAAGAGAATTTCAGAATTTGTCTAATGGGCCAATAGCCCAAAACTCACCAAATTCCAACAATCCCCCACAAAGTCTCATTGGCACATCACCTCATTTCTATTCCAGAATATTGTTTTATATACCGATGTGTAGTGGAGACTGTTAAGTTGAACTTCCACATTAAACTTCATGCTACACTAGCGAGCAACTTGAATAGTGGACTATGCCTTGAACTACAAGTTTTCTGCACACTAGTTTCACACAAAATCTAGACCGGTATAGGGCTGCCGCAGGGCTTCCCCACGGTTTGGAGCTTATGCATCATACTCCAAGGCCTTTCATGAGTTTATTAGAGAGCACTCAACTCTCACGGACTGTGATGTTTAACAGTCATACTCATATAGGTGTGTTCCTCAACAGATGTTCTGCAGGACAACATCTCTACTTAGAAAAGCCACTTGGAACACATTAAGATAAATATAAACCTGCCATGCAGAATAAGAGAGTATTGCATCTTTATGGAGATGTAAATATAATATGGGAATACTCTCCTCTCAGCTGATCAATAGCTTGTCTCCCAGCTCTAATTCATGAGATCTCCGATCACATAGAGTGGGTTGCCACTGCGAACAACTCATTGTGTGGGTCTCAAACCCATCTCCCTCAATGCATTATCTATCACATTACGTGATAAACCCTTTGTGAAGGGATCTGCCAAGTTCTTAGATGTTTGGATATAATCCAACGCAATAACTCCGGAGTTTCTCAGTTTCCTAACAGATTTCAATCTCCTCTTCACATGCCTTGATGACTTCATATTATCCTTAGAACTGTTTACTTTGATGATCACAGTTTGATTATCACAGTTCATCGGGATGGCGGGTATAGGTTTTTCAACCACTGGTAAGTCCATCAAAAGCTCGCGAAGCCACTTTGCTTCAACAGTGGCTGTGTCTAATGCTGTGAGTTCTGCTTCCATAGTTGACCTCGTTAAGATGGTCTGCTTGCAAGACTTCCAGGAAACATCGCCACCACCAAGTGTAAACAAATAACCACTTGTGGCCTTAATCTCATCAGCATCAGATATCTAGTTTGAATCACTATACCCCTCAAGTACTCGAGGATACCCAGTATAGTGAATACCATAACTCGCAGTACCTTTCAAATAGCGCAAAACTCTCTCAAGAGCATGCCAATGATCATCTCCAGGATTTGACACAAATCGACTCAGTTTGCTTACAGCAAAGGAGATGTCAGGCCTCGTAGTGCTGGCTAAATACATGAGTGAGCCAATGATTTGAGAATATCTCAATTGATCTTTAGCATTCCTTCGATTCTTTCGAAGTAGCACACTCGGATCATAAGGCGTTGGAGAAGACTTGCAGTCGCTATACCCAAAGCGGCTCAATATCTTTTCCACATAGTGGGACTGAAGCAGTGTAATCCCACCATTATCATGCTTCAGTAGCTTGATGTTTAAGATTACATCAGCCACTCCCAAGTCCTTCATCTCAAAGCAGCGAGATAGGAACTCTTTGACCTCCTCAATAACAGCGAGGTTGGTCCCGAATATCAATATGTCATCGACATAGAGACACATGATAACTCCCTCGCCCCCACCATGGCGATAGTACACACACTTATCAGCTTCGTTTACAACAAAGCCTTCAGCGGTTAAAGTTCTTTCAAACATCTCGTGCCACTGCTTAGGAGCTTGCTTGAAACCATATAAAGACTTCACTAACTTACACACCTTTCCTTCTTGACCATCTACTACAAATCCATCAGGCTGCTCCATATAAATTTCCTCATCTAGCTCTCCATTTAGAAAAGCTGTCTTAACGTCCATTTGATGAACGAGAAGACCATGTGAGGTAGCCAAGGATAGTAGTACTCGAATAGTGGTCAATCTGGCAACAGGTGAGTAGGTATCGAAGAAGTCTTCACCTTCTTTCTGGCTATACCCCTTGGCAACAAGACGTGCCTTATACTTTTCAATAGTACCATCATGTCTAAGATTTTTCTTAAACACCCACTTACATCCTACAGGTTTACACCCATAAGGACGATCAATGGCCTCCCAGGTTCCATTAGCTAAGATGGAATCCATCTCACTACGGACAGCTTCTTTCTAGTAGTCAGCATCTTGAGATGCGTAGGCTTCTGAAATAGAGGTGGGAGTATCATCCACAAGGTACACAATGAAATCATCACCAAAATACTTTGCAGTCCTTTGTCTCTTGCTCCTTTTAGGAGCTTCATTGTCGTCCTCGACAGGATCATCATAGTGTTCTATCGGCATAGTGGGTTCAAGAATTATAACAAATTCCTGACTTGATGAACTAGTCATCTCCTGAGTTGATGAGCTAGACATACCTTTCATGGGAAAGATGTCCTCAAAGAAAGTCGCATCATTCGACTCCATAATCGTACCAACATGCATGTCGGATACCTCAGATTTTACTATCAAAAATCTATAGCCAATGCTATGAAAAGCATATCCCAGAAAAACACAATCCATGGTTTTTGGTCCAAGCTTTCGCTTCTTGGGTATTGGAATATTATCTTTCACCAAACATCCCCAAGTTCGTAAGTAAGAGAGTTTAAGCCTTTTCTTCTCCCATTCCTCAAATGGAGTCATGGTTTTATCCTTTACGGGAACACGGTTTAGGACATGACACATAGTCATTAGCGCCTCCCCCACCATTCCTTGGAAAGACCCGATGTATCTAACATGGCGTTAACCAAATCAGTTAGAGTGCGGTTCTTTCTTTCGGCCACCCCATTTGACTGAGGTGAGTAGGGAGGCGTCCTCTCATGGATAATACCATGTTCCGTACAGAATATATCAAATTCATTTGAAAAGTACTCTCCACCACGATCCGACCTTAACCGCTTGATTTTAAGATCAAGTTGGTTTTCTGCTTCAGCTTTATAGTTTTTGAAGTAACTCAAATCTTCATCTTTAGATTTCAGAAGATAAACATAGCAGTATCTAGTGGACTCATCAATCAACGTCATAAAGTATCTTTTTCCACCTCGTGTCAACACACCATTCATCTCACAAAGATCTGAATGTATAAGTTCTAGAGGTGCTAAGTTTCTGGTTCAAGTAGTATGAGACTTGCGGGGTTGCTTTGCTTACACACAAACTTGGCACTTAGAACCTTTGACAACGGTAAATTTCGGAATTAAACTCATATTGGCTAGCGGCGTCATGCAACCAAAGTTAATATGACAAAGTCGTGAATGCCAAATATTGGACTCATTATCATTGCAAACATGATTAATAACTTTAGTACATGAGTCTGACAAAGATAAGCGGAACAGACCTCCGCACTCATAACCCTTTCCAACAAATTGTACATACTTAGAGATTACAACTTTATTGGACTCAGACACCAACTTAAAGCCATCTCGATATAGGAGTGATCCGCTGACGAGATTCTTATTGATGGACGGAACGTGCTGCACATTCTTCAGTTGTACGGTCTTCCCCGAAGTAAACTTCAGATTTACCATACCAACACCATGAACAGAAGCACGTGAGCTGTTTCCCATTAGCACGGAGGAAGTCCTTGCGACCTGATAAGAAGAGAACATGGATATATCAGAACATATATGTGTATTACCACCTGTGTCAATCCACCAATCAGGAGAATGACATACTGAAAGGATAGTAGGTAAAATACCGTACCCAACGTCCTTCATCTCAGTATCACTAATAACAATATTAGCGGTCTTGCCGCTGTTCCCATGTTGCTGCTTGTCAAAGCGATTAGGACAGCTAGGAGCCCAATGATCAGGATCACCACAAACGTGGCAAGAGCCTTTCTTCTTATCATCCTTCCTCTTAAAGTTGGTGGAGTGAGTGGCCTTGTTCTTGCCATCAAACTTCCCTTTGCCATCAGACTTGTTCTTATTCTTGAACTTGTGGGATTGGAAGTTTTTCTTCTGTACCAAATTGGCACTAGAAGCTCCCTCAAAGCCTCGAGCACGTGTGTCCTTTGATCTCGCCTTCTCTTCCACATGAAGAGACTCAATGAGATCTGTAACAGAAAACTCTTGTCTCTTATGTTTCAGAGAAGTAGCAAAACTCCTCCACATGGGAGGAAGCTTGGCAATAATGCCTCCGGCCACAAACTTGTCCGGTAAGGTACACTTGAACTGCTCGAGTTTTTTGGCAAGTGATTGCATCTCATGAGCTTGCTTAACAACGGAGCGCTCATCAACCATCTTGTAGTTATAGAATTGCTCCATGACATACAACTCAGTGCCAGCGTCTGAGACCTCAAACTTGGCCTCGAGCGCATCCCACGCGCCTTTGCCATTATCAAATGACATATATGGGTCAACAATGTTGTCTCCAAGAATACTGAAGAAAGCCGCCATAAAGATATTATCGGCTTTCTTAAAGGCCGCTTCCTTCTCAGCAGAAAGATCTTCTTCAGGTTTGCCAAGAGTGGCGCTATAGCAGTTTAGGTTTTTAAACCATAGAATTGCTCTCGCGCGCCATCTCTTATAGTGCATACCATCAAACAAAGGAGGCCTAATAGCCGCGGCTACACCAGTGGAATTCAGTTGCCTATAATCATGTTTTTTGATTGTTGAAAATATAAGCAATTATCCATATGATTTAATGCGAATAATAAACTGATAAATCATGATCGTACAGATAGTACCAAAACTAATCATGCAGATCAACAAAGTAGATGAACAGATTACATCTAAATAAGATAAATCTATCACATCTACACCGAACGCTAGAATAAGAAACTCTAACAGAATCTGAAATAAGAAGTTCAGTGTTACGTATGGTAGAGCAGCGGCAGCAGCAGCAGTAGCAACGTTGTCGCTCATGTTGAGGTTATCGAAGAGGTCAGTGACGTCCGGGAAGAAGTCGCCATCCGGGAACTCGTCATCGGAAGACGTTGTGAAAGCCAGTAGTCGCGCAGAAGCGCTTCCCAAAAACCTGATTGCCTCTCACCCGTACAGGTTCACAAGAGGCGGGGTTCCGGAGGCCTACTGTCCCGATCTGCAGTGCACGCCGCAAGCCGGGATGGGGAAGACAAAGGCGGCGGCGCAATAGACTAGAAGGAGACGCGTGCTGTAAGCGATACCGATTAGGTTTAGCGCAGGCGTTTATATAGAGCAAGTCAGGGAGACCGTGGGACTCAGCCCACGTCCGAGTCGGTAACAGCCCACGTCCCATTAAGATTGGAAACGGCTGACTCATTAACGCGTCCGTTAATTACTCGCAATTAATCCAAGATTAATTTCCCCAACTAGCAAAAATAAAGCTCGGCTCGGCGAGATTTCTGCAACCCGCGGCGCGCGTGTGTCGTGACGAGGCGAGGCGAGGCTGGCGGCGTCGGAGGAGGAGTGCGCGAGAGCTGCTCTTCTTCTCACACCTTAGTGAGTGGTGGAACAGCCTAGCATATAAGGAGGTGTAACTCTCACTCAACTAGCAGTATGGGGTAAACTTTGACACCACGTGCACAACCATATGCTGCCATGCACAAATGGAACAAAGAGAATTTCAGAATTTGTCTAATGGGCCAATAGCTCAAAACTCACCAAATTCTAAGAATTTGAGAACAATATTTGGTTTGCCGATTGCATCCACCATGATAGTGTCTTGTCTGCCCAAACCTTTACTACGGCCATCACTAGTATGGGCTGTGTCTATTAAAGCCCCCTGTCGCACATGGAAGCCTCTTTCGGTGTGTGGTACGGAGGAAAGATGACGCCCAAAAATTTGGACCATCTACACATGGCCCAGGCAGCCCCTGCGCAAGGATATATAACAAAGGGCAAACTTTCAACGACAGTTGGAAACATAACGCACACTCTTTTTCCACATGTAATCGCTAGTGAAATTCTCATTTATCGCCTATAGTTATCTTCTGCAGAACTGCATTATTTTAACCTAAAAGTTTCTTACTTGCGTAATCAACCGTGAAGTTTTTAATTTTGCAGATAGTTTATTCTATACTACGTGTGTTCTGTTGCCGCTTATTTTTTTTCTTGCTTCCTTATCATGTTGCTTTGCTGCTTTTTCCGCCTTCCTCCGCTCGTTTATAAATGAAGTGATTGTCGTCGATAGCTCATATCTACGATGAATTGTTGAAAATAGTACAAAAATGTGTCGTCGCCGCAAATCTGTGATGGCTCAAGAAGAAGCACTACTGGTCGTGCATAGAGCGCTGATGGAGGCGCGCCACCACCCTCCGCTATCCACAGCACCGCCTGGCATAGTATGTGTCTGTGCGGTTTTGGTACTCCTGTTGTCCGGTGAAGGCGCGGATCCCTCTGTCGCCCCCCACCATGGAGTTATCGATGGAGGTGCCTGTTGGGAATTCACTAAAGTTTTCCATCGAGTCATGGCACCATCATGCATTCACAGAGCTTCGTTGCTTGGACGGCTTGGAGTCTCTTTCCGATGATCGCTCGCAGGCATACACGATGTACCAAGTGATAGTAGATTTCAAGAACTGCAGTCTCCAAGACACAACGCCGAAGCAAAAAAGGCACAGGGCCAAGAGGAGCCCCACTAGCGATGTTGCGGCATAGATCTCAGACAAAGGCCTGGCCGACGAGTCTGAATTTTAGTTTAATTAGTTATTGTATTATCTATCTATATGTAACAATGGTGGAAAATCTTACTCGTCTGCCACCTCACACACATATTAGTTAGTTTTCTATGTACTGAATGTATATTTTTAGTATCTGTTTCTTCTGAATTGTTGTCCCTCATCGCACACAATATAAAAGTACATCAACATGTCAGCTACAAAATATAGCATACTAGAACTACAGATGCCATCATCTACGATTAGTCGAAATGTATCCGAGTAAAATTTTCTCCAAAGACGAGCATCATTTATTTCATTAATTTATGTGGTTAATTCCCATGAAAAATCATGCGTGTTTATAGGAAAATAGTAAAAACTAAGCACACGTGTTTAGTTATAAACCGTATGCATTACACTATGTCCCACACGGATCCAATATTTATACCATGTGGGAAATGACGAATGCCATTCGATTCCTCTATTGAAAACTATGTGACAAAGGGATAAACATTGTTGTCGAGAAAAAGAAGAAAGCAGAGGAAGAAGTGAAGAAGTTTAAATATGAAAATATGAAGATGAAATTGTATTCGGCAGATATTTTAGACAGACAAAAGATAAAGACAAAGGCAGACAACATGAAGATGAAGAAGATCAAGAAATATATGCGCGACATGGAAAATAAGCTACGTTATGTTTTGACTGCTGTTGTAATCCTAATTGGTGTTATAATAGCACTTTTAGGTTTAAATAAGTGTAAGTATAAGAGATTTCTACACAATCTTGATAGGTGTTGTAATAGAACTTTTCATGATTCAGTATGTGCAAGTAGTGTACATTTTGTACAATCCGATGAATGGGTGGAATAATGAAGTATTTTGAAATTTTAATTTCAGTACCAGTTCTCATTGCTCCTTGAACGCACACCGTTTTTCAAGAATAAACATTTCTAATGTGTATACGATGCAAACGAATTACTAAAGGAAAATCCGTGCATAATTTTGGCCCATAAGATCCTAACATATTTTCGGCAACAACGCATATCACTACTAGGAAAACGATTATAGGTAGATTTTAATTCTGTGGCGCATATATGAAAAATGCTCCACTAAAATTAATTCTGTGACGCATGTAGCAAATGCTCCACAGAATTCCTGCAATTATGTGGCGCATATAGATATATGCGACACAGAAAGTGAGAATTATGTGGCGCATATAGCCATATGCGCCACAGAATTCCTGTGGGCCCATGTGGGCCTGACCCCAGCACATGGGCAGGCCAGAATTCTGTGGCGCATTGGGATATATGCGCCATAGAATGTGGCGCATATAGTATATGCGCCACAGAATATTGACATTCTGTGGAGCATTTGCCATATGCGCCACAGAATGTGCGAAACAGATCTAAAAATGGTGGCAACCATCCTTTCCCTTCTTCCCACCACTTCCAACTAGCTCGTCCCCCTCCTCCCTCCCACTCCATTTTGCTCATCCTCACCTCCATTGTTGATAGCTAGACCTATTTTGGTTCATGTACTTGTAAGGGGAAGCTACTCCTACTTGTAAAGGTAGTAAACCACTCATACTTTCCTTCTCCACACATCCCACACCCCCTCTTGCTACACTATGCATATGGGGTTGGTGTAGATTTGGTTTGTAGATTTATGAGGCGTGTGTGCATGGGTACTTGTGTGATGCATGTTTTGTGTGGCCGGCGGGCCTCGACGCGGTGTGTATGGATATTTTGTAGGTGAAGATGGTCCCGCAGTGTGCAATGGCGAGACGATGTTCCTTTGCTTTGTGTTGTGCTTGAATACATGTTTGTTTGTGGAGGGAGCTTGTGTTGTGCTTGAATGCATGTTGCCAGCGCCGGGTGCATGGAGGTTTGCCGAAATATTGATTCACGTCCATTTCGGCATATTTCTGCACTAGCCATACGTCTTATTTTTAGGATAGGTTATGCCGAAATTTCCCGGCGATCATGCATGCATGTATGTGTGCGCGTCGTGTGTGTGCATGGTTCTAACATACTCACTTTAATTTGGTCTATGTTCGCGCGCAGGCGACCATGGTCATCCATATGAGCGAACGCTGGGTGGTTAGATACAAGGCTGACGCGGTAGCCGACATGGTTCGGAACAACATGACCAAGATAAGATGTCCGTGCCGAACGTGCAAATACCGGAAGTGGATCAACTCTGATTCCGGACAACTGGAGTCTCACCTGTTCACGCGCGGTTTCATGCCTGGCTTCTTAGTGAATGAGGAGCCGCTGGTAGATGGCGGTGGCCTAGGGCGGGGTAGAAGACAAAGGGTCTCCTGGACATGGTCATCATGACGAAGGAGATGCCGACGAACATGATCATCATGAAGAAGGAGATGCCGGTAGACACGATCATCTTGAAGGAGACGATGCCGAAGCAGATGGTGATGGTGGCAGCGGAGAAGACGGGAGCACGGACACGCCGCTAACTTCGGCCTTGCGGGACCCTCATATTCAAGAAATACTCCTCAAGCAGACGGCCAACACGATAGCTATAGCTAGAGAGAAAGCCAAGCTGGCACAAATGGAGGTAGACGGGAGGACTCCATTGTATCCTGGGTGCCGGCCTGAGGATACACGCTTGACTGTAATGCTGAAGGCTCTGGAGATAAAGGCGGAGCACAAATGGACCGACACTAGCTTCAATGCTCACATGAAATTCTGGCACGCTCGTCTTCCCAAGGACAACACATTGCCAACAAGTATCGAGGAGGCGAGGAAAGTAGTTTGCCCACTAGACCTAACGTACGTGAAGTACCACGCATGCATCAACGACTGCGCACTTTACCGGAACGAGTACAAGGATAGAACCACATGCCCGGTGTGCGGCCAGGGACAGTACAAGAGAGGGAATAAGAAAGTTCCCCGAAAAGTGGTGTGTTACTTTCCTATCACTTCCTGTCTGCAACGGTATTTCGTAGACCCTAATGAAGCAGAGCTGATGCAATGGCACGTGAAGAGGGAGAAGCCGGAAGATGATCCGGAGAAGGGCAAGATCCTGACACACCCCACGGACGCTAGCCAATGAATGCGCTGGACATCGAATTCCAAGATGAGTTCGGGCTCGATCCAAGGAACGTTAGGCTAGCAATGAGCACCGATGAACTCAATCCCTTTGGCAACCAGAGTAGCACACACAGCAACTGGCCCGTGTTTGTATGGCCATACAACCTCCCCCCTGGTTGTGCACGAAGCAGCGGTACGTACACATGAGTATCCTTATCCAGGGGCCAAAACAACTGGGTGTCGACATGCATCTGTATCTCGGGCTCCTGAAAGAGAAGTTAGCGACGATGTGGGAGACATCGACACGTACGTGGGATGCCTACACTTGAGATTATTTTGACCTGAGAGCTGCGTTGCTCACGACGGTGCAGGACTATCCTAGTTACGGATATGTAGCGTGTCAGGTGAACCACGGATTCTGTGCATGTGTCAGGTGTATGGATAAGACCCCGCATCTGCAGCTGCCGAGGGATCCTGGGTCTTCGAAAATCGTGTTCCAAAGGACTCGAATGTGGCTCCACAAGGATCACCCATGGAGAACAGGCGGAGACCTGTTCAATGGCAAAGACGAGCTCGATAATGCCCCACGTCGACCATTGAGCGGCGAAGAAATCAAGGAGATTCTGGACAATTGGGAAGAGTGCCCTGCGCTAGGAAAGAAGCGGCCGAGGGAACAGCCATCACCGCTGCATGGAGAATGGAAGGCGAGGTGCGTTTTCTAGGACCTTCCTTACTGGAAGGTCCTCCACACGCCCCATAGCCTCGATATGATGCACATCACGAAGAACGTTACCGAGAGCCTGCTCGGCACTCTGAGGAACATGCCGGATAGGACCAAGGATGGGCCGAAAGCAAGAAGCGACCTAAAATTGCTTGGCATTAAGAAGGAACTGCAGTACCCCGATAGTGACAATGCCGATGATGACGATGAACAGACGGAAGGGACCCAGGGTCACCGCAAAAGGGCTAAGAAGAATGAGGTTGTGCTTAAAGCTGCATCCTTCACTCTAAGCAAGGAGGAGCTCGAGAGGTTTTTCCGTTGCCTCCTAGAAGTCAAGGTTGCCCACGGATACTTTGGGAAGATAAGCAGATATCTGGACGTAGCGAAGAAGAGGTTCAGTGGGATGAAGTCTCATGACTGTCACGTGGTGATGACGCAGATACTCCCCATTGCGATCCAGGGGATAATGGACGAGCACGTCCATGAGATGCTGTTTGGCCTCTGCAACTTCTTCGATGTCATATCTAGGAAGTCTATCGGCGTGAAGTAGCTCGGCAAGCTACAGGAAGAGATCATCGAGATACTATGCGAGCTCGAGATTTACTTCCCTCCCGCGTTCTTCGACATCATGGTGCATCTGCTTGTCCATGTCGTAGATGACATCATCCATCTCGGGCCGACGTTCCTACACAACATGATGTCGTTCGAAAGGCTAAACGGTGTCATCAAAGGATTCGTTCGCAACAGGTCCCGTCCAGATGGAAGCATAGCCAAGGGCTTTCTGACCTACGAGTGCATCTCCTTCTGCCAGAACTACCTAAGCACCGAGAACCAGGATGTCGGTCTGCCCACCAGGAAGCACCTCAGGAGGCTCGCTGGATTTGGTCACCGCGAGGGCTACCGCGCACTCCACGTCGGCATCGCACTCGAACACGCCGACTTTGATAGGGCAAACCAAGTTGCGCTACAACACATACAGTTGGTCGGCCCCTGGGTGGATGAGCACAAAACCTTAATCGAGCAGAAGCTCGCCAACCTGGACAAGCCGAGGAAGAAGGGAGACGTAACCAGAGAGCACAACGCCAGCTTCACGGGATGGTTCAAGAAAAGGCTACTGGAAAGTCCCATGCCGATGCCTTATACTGAAGATCAGAAACTCATATTCTCACTCTCACAGGGCCCCGGGTGCAATGTTAGGACCTATCAGACATACGATATCAACGGCTACAGATTCTACACCGAGGAGAAGGACAAGAATAGCGAATACCAAAACTCAGGAGTAAATATGCTATCATACGCCGATGACGAGACTGATGTCAAGGAAAGATTCTACGGAAGGATCGAGGAGATATGGGAACTCGACTAATGCGGAGTGACGGTGCCGATGTTTCGTGTCAAATGGGCCAAGAGCGTCGAAAAAGATGGCCGGTTTTTCATCACCATGGTTATACCCGATGCCAAATCGAAGAACGCCTCCACGAAAAATGAGCCATGGGTGCTCGCTAGCCAAGTTGACCAATGCTTCTTCATTACCGACCCAGTAAAGCCAAGCCGTGTTGTCGTGAGGAGGGGAAAGATGAGCATCATCGAAATGGAAGGACCCGCCAACAAGCAAGACATCGACAAGAACAGCGATCCCAAGATTGAAGAGGAATTCGACAAGTACTTCGACAAGCCAACTACTTATGCTAAAGTAAGAAGGAAGACCACCCTACCGGCTAAAGGTTGCCCGTACACGAGAAGAAATCTCAAGGTGGCCGGCCTAAAGTATTCTACCGCGAAGAAGAAGGGCAAGAAAGTTGTTGTGAAGAGACACTAGCTACCTCGGAGCCGACTTAGCGGTTTTCGACGCCTTTTTTTGTACTAATTAATGCACATGTGTGCTCGCGCGCCTGCATATATGTATTACTTTGACAAACTAATGTATGCGGATAATATTAAGGCAAATATATTAAGACAAATATATTAATTCTTGTTTTTAATAGGCAAATATATTAGTTCTTGCTTTTAATATATTATTACCATCCATAAAGTATTTTTAATAGGCAAATATATTAGTTCTTGCTTTTAATATATTATTACCATCCTTAAAATATTTTTTAAAAAGTCAAAAAAATAATGTGGCTGTGCCAGCAATCGAACCTGGCCGCCCAGGTTTAGAACAGAGAGGAGCAAGCACTGAACCAATGTGGTAAGCTTCGTTTTCTGTCAAACAATAGCACAACGCGCGTTTTGTATGAGGACGACTAGCGGGAGCGCGCTCTTCAGGAAGCGCGCGTTTCGGCCGCAACGCGTACGTTTTCGGCCGCACGGCAGCCCGACACGTGGCGTGTGGAAGTTCACCCGTGTGTATTTCCGGCCGCTTGGCAGCGCGTGTATTTCCGGCCGCACGGCAGCGCGTGTATTTCCGGCCAGACGGCAGCCCGACACGTGGCTAGCTGGTCATGCAGTGCACGCGACGAAAGGTAGTTCCACGCAGTGCAATAAGGCAGTGCACGAGCGGTGCAACTTCGCTTATCGTCGATCAAAGCGATAACGCGCAGTACACCGTGCACTCCAAGAACATCGCGCATGCAATCGCGACCTTAGGCAAGACAACGTAGTAAAACAAGGCAAGCATGGACGGTGCACGCGCACGAACACCGCTGCACCGCAAACTCAGGCAAAGGTAACACGTAACAAGAAGGCAGATGGACGGCACCGCTCGATAAAGGCATAGTACACTGCCAGATAACGCGTAGTACATCGCGAACAAGGCAGTGCAACACGTAACAACAAGGCAGTGCATGGGCGGTGCATCGCCGATGCGTAGTACACCGCCAGACATGCGGCGGTAATCGCGAACTAAGGCAGTGCAATAAAGAACAACAAGGCAGTGCATGGACGGTGCACTGCTTGGACAGTGCGTAGTACACTGCCTAGACACCGCGCAGTGCATTACAAACTAAGGCATTGCAACACAGAACAACAAGGCAGTGCATGGACACCTCGCCATGCACTGCGTTTGAAGGTGGTGCAATATAATACAAAAAGGCAGTACGCAGACAGTGCACTGCTAGAAAATCGTTCCGTACACCACGACCGAAGACAGTGCAATGCAGAAGAAAAAGGCAGTGCACCTGTCGTGCACCACCAGGATATCATGCTGTGCACCACAACCGAAGGCAGTGCAATGTAGGGTCAAAGGGCAGTGCAAAACAAAAAGTTCTTCAAAACCTATAATATGGGATCTAGTTTTGTAGATCTTGATGCGATTAGCGCAATTGTAAAAACTGATCTCAGTTTGGATGATTCGTTTAAAAGATATCGCATTTTTCGTGTTTAAATCTAAAAAAGAAAGGGAAAAAGGACCACCACCCCTCTCTCTACAGGAACCACGTGTTGCGCGGGAAGGCTAGGGACAACGCACAAAGGACTCTCCGAACGCCACGTGTAGCAACATCAGCGATTGCAGAGCGCAGTCGGGAACACGCGTGCTTTTTCTAGCCTTTTCCGTTTTGTACTATCCGCAAAAATTCTGTGGCGCATATCTGAATAGATGCGCCACAAAATTCTTTGACTTAGAAATTTTGAACCCTAGCTAACACGCCCCAAATCCCCTTTCTTTTTCCCCATATCGCGCGGTACTGCCCAGAACCCTAGCACGCCTCGCGCCACCGCCACCCTTGCCCCTGCTCCACCAAGCTGCTTGCCCCACTGCCGCGTCGCACCCGCCTTGCCTCGTTGTGGCCTCGTCGTGGCCTCGCAGACCTCGTCGTGGCCTCGCAGAACACCAGGAGGAGGAGGCCTGCTCCGGCGTCCAGGACCACCGCCACCACCACCCCGCAGGTGACCCCCTCTCCTCCTTCCCTGCCCCCTTCCTTCACTATCCCCTACCTCTAGCCGGCCCACGCTGACCTCGCGATGGCCTCGCAGAGCACCAGGAGGAGGAGGGGCTCTGGCGTCCAGGACCACCACCACCACCACTCCGCAGGTGACCCCCTCTCCTCCTTCCTTGCCCCCTTCCTTCACTATCCCCTACCTCTAGCCGGCCCACGCTGACCTCGCCATGGCCTCGCAGAGCACCAGGAGGAGGAGGGGCTCCGGCGTCCAGGACCACCGCCACCACCACCCCGCAGGTGACCCCCTCCCCTCCTTCCCTGCCCCCTTCCTACACTGTGGGACTCCTCCACAAGAACCACAACTAGCTTCACCGCTGCCGAGGTCTGCTCTACTCTAGGTATCTATTTCCAGACACGGATAATTAGGCTGAATCCATTCGTTCGTTACCACCCAGTTCACTCCTCTGGTTGCTTGGTTGGTTAGCATTTGTACCCCTGTTTGCTTGCTTGCTGCCTGTTAATTAGTGGATACGTATCAGCCAGCTTCATGAACTGCTGCGAGTTCCTTCCAGGTAACAAAAAATTCATTAGGCTGCTGCTGCTGCTGCCTTTTAGTCGTTGAGATCCATCACTAGCTTCATTCTGTCAAAACCATGCTGAATCAAAGCATGATTGCTCGTTCGTGCCCACACCAAATTTTGACTTCTTAGCGTCCTGAAATGGTGTTTATTAGGCTCATTTCATATACGAGTCTTTGTGCTCACGGAACAACTGCCTCCAAAATCTAATTAAGCCTCAATTCATACCCCTGTCCATTGCTGCCTTTTAGTACCCAACTTAATTTATCAACTTCTAGGTTCTCTTGCCCCAGCTGCAAGTGTTCCTAGCAGGTCACCGATTCATCAGGATCTTATGTTGCTAATGTACACCCACTCCTTCGTACCTGCAGAATAAGCAACTATTAGTTCTACTTAAACAGGAGAAATCAAGTACAAAGAACAAGCAACTATTAGTTCTACTTCTATGTTTCAAATTATAGGTCATTTTGACTTAGCTACACACCTAGATATAAGCCAAAACAACCCATAATTTGGGATGGAGGGAGTATATGTCCATGTGGTCTAGTATTGGCACAGAACACATTATGAATATTTGCAACCAATAGCTATGATTCAGCTTTAAGAGCAAAACTTCCCTGGTTTTAATTAACAAACTTATCCTATAGTACAAAGCATTTTATCTAAGTGGGGTTAAAGAGCCTGATTATAAGAGGATCGGTTCAGTTGAGATTTAAGTTAGTACAAAGCATTTGATCCTATGTGGGGTTAAAAATCCTGAATATAAGAGGATCGGTTCAGTTTGAGACCATCAGCCACTGGCAGTAGTAACTATTGCATGACTACCTGGGTACTCCACTTGACTATCGCAGTACAAGTGCCTGGTACTATTGTACTACAATGTACCGCATGCTTTTAGCAAGCTATATCTCTACAGTCTGCACTAGACTTTGCTTTGCTGTGAGTGAATCATGTATATCTCTACAGTATCTCTCTGTCAGTATATCTCTGCAGTATATCTCTGTGAGTGAATCATGCTTTTAGCTAGCTAGCTATATCTCTGCAGTATATCTCTGCCAGCTAGAAAAGAAAAGAAAAGACCATCGTCAGGAGTTTCTATTGTATGGTGTTGGAGCACCATATGTGGCTGTGGAGCACAATTTGTGCTTTTTTGTATGTGAAATGTTTGCAGGGTAATCACCCGAGCTGCCCATTTCTCCTGAAATGTTGATTTCGATCCATTTCGATCGAGAAATGGGGCTCCTATATCAAAAAATTAGCGAAGGTCATGCCGAATTTTTTGGTCGACACTTAGTAATTTTTTGACATATGAGCCCCATTTCTCGACCAAAGTGGAAGTGAATTGACACTTCGGGAGAAATGGGCAGCTCATTTTAAATATTGTCAACACTAATTAATACTAACTTCCTTATTTTAATTTGTTTAGAAGTGGGCAAACATGTTGGCCGCCGATGGGGCCGACACTTCTAAGGCCGCCATGAGCGTCGAAGACCAAGCCAGAGCGGCGAACCTCACTTTCTGGGAGGCAGCAACGCAGCATGAGGCGGTGGAGTCTCAGCATGAGGACGTGGCAGCTACTGCGGGCCACGATAGGAATGATGAGCAAGAGGGGGACGAGGACTACCGGATAGATGAAGCCGAGGAGGAGGATGTGACCACCTCCGATGGTGGAGGCCGCACGACCGATGGCAGAGGCTGCATGACAGATGGCGGGGACCACACGGATGGAGGTACCAGCAACCCGTCCGTTAAGAAGAATAAGAAGCCGAGGAAGGATCGGAAGCCGCAAAAGCTCACCGACCCCATCGACGAGATCACTCTGGTCTCGGAAAGTGGCCTTCCGTTGGAGCCTCCGGATGTTGCCGTCGGGTACGGCATGCAACTCGGGTGCATCATCCGGGAAAGCATGTCGATCAACACGAAGCACCTAAGAAGTGAAGCGAATGAGCGGTTGGTGGCGAACTGCCTTAAGAAGCTTCACCGACGGTACAAGTTCCCAGCCCCGTACACCGACAAACTAGAAAAATCCAATAAGGTGAACAGGTTAGCCATCACGTAGATGGCCAATGCCTTGAGCAGCTAAAGAACCCGGGTGAAGAACAAGATCGCGAAAAGGAAAGCTGGGAGAAGATCAAGAAGGGTGAGCCCATGATCGATGAAGACGAGTTCAAGATATTCAAGGCGGAGGTGGAGACTAACGAAGCGAAGGCATGGACGGAGTGGGGTTGGGAAATGCGGGAACAGAACATAGGTAACCACCTATGTGGAAGCGGCGGTTACAGGGGAAAGAAGGCCATATGGGCAAGGGAGGACGCCGAGGTTGAGCCTCTCGGGAAAGAAAACCCGTTTTTAAAAATCACGGACGAGCAGACCCGGAACTTTTTCTGGGCCTGCTACTATCTGGACAAGGATTCCAAGGAATTCGTCACCGATGATGATGATGTGAGAAAGTTTGAGAATAAGCTGGTAAGGAATTTACCCGCATTCCATTTGCTTTCATTTTGAATAATGAAGGCAAATTCCTAAATGGGTTCACCTTTCCTTATCTGCAGGACGCTGAAATCAAGGCTACACGCGAGGCGCCGGACTCGTCGTCCCAGGGCTCGATGGAGCCGTGGGACACGATTTTCAACAGGGCGACCATTGCCTTCAAGGGGAGGCCACAGTCCGAGCCGCCCACGTCATTTGGCCGTATCTCTGGCTTTGGTACGAGCAAAAAGTTCCACGAGTACTACAACAAGGAAGCCAAGAAGAGAAAGGAGAGGCGGACCCAGTCGACGGCTCAAGATCAAGCCGAGAAGGAAGAGATGAAGCGGTAGATCACGCATCTGGAGGCTAGTAAGGTGGACCAGGACGAGGTGAATGCGATAGTGCAGTGGAAGATCCTCGAGATGCTACCTCCTCGGCTGATGGAGGGGATAGCAAAATGGAATGCGGACGGTCAGGTGGGGCCGATACAAGTGCCCAGCACCGGCGGCAGCACCTCGAGCCACCAAGTGTCACCAGACATGGTTACCCCGCCGCCCTCCATCCCCGCGGCACAACCGATGGAGTTGGATGCGCCAGATCTGCCCCCTCTTGTCGAGACTACCAAGGTGCAGTAGCCGGCGGCGGTGGTGCTTCCTAATGCACCTGAGCCAGAGAAGAAGAAGGATCAGCCACCGGCCGCCCGTGTCTCGACATTATCCAAGCTCGGTGCCCTCACCAAGGTAAAATAAGTATTTGGTCAGCGTGCTCTACTTAATGCCTTTGATTGGCTTCCATCTCATGATGCATATTCGTATGCCTCAGGACACTCCGTGCGTGCTCCTGCACAAGGTGCCTGATGGCTCAGTGTATGGCGCCAGAAAAATGCTGGAGCGGTGTTGATGTAGAGCTTGTTGGGAACCCCAAGAGGAAGGTATGATGAGCACAATAGCAAGTTTCCCTTAGTTATGAAACCAAGGTTTAATCGAACCAGTAGGAGCAAGGAAACACCCCAAAGGTGTTGCTAGCTGAGCCTTGGCAGGGCGCACTACCGGTGCTAGTAGCACCGTGGAGACCTGCACAACACAACCACTGAACTCTGTCCCCAACTTGCGATGAGGTTGTCAATCTCACCGTGTTTTGCTGAAAACCAAGGATTAAACGTATCGAATGGAAAGAAGTAATAGTTTGCAGAAAGTAAACACAAAGCAGTAAATAGTTTATAGATTGTATGTAAAGAAAAGGACCGGGATCCATAGTTCACTAGAGGTGGCTCTCCTTAAGATAGATAACATGCTGGGTGAACAAATTACAGCGGGGCAGTTGACAAACATCAATAAAGCAATACATGCATATACTAATCATCTTGACTCCTTTGAGACTTGATTGGGCATTACAATATTATACATAGACCGCCATCCAACTTCATCTATGACTAATAATCCACCTTCAGGTTATCATTCGAACCCCCTCCAGTATTAAGTTGCAAGCAACAAATTATTGCTTTACGAACTGCGTGTAAAGTAAACAATACGATTGTTCTATGAACAACGAATTGTTGTTTTCTCCCTACTAGAAACAACATATCTAGTACCTTAGAGATTTCTGTCACTTCTCCAGATTACCAGAGGCATGAACCCACTATCGAGCTTAAATACTAGCTCTTGGAGTTGCTAGCATCTACTTGGCCAAGATAGCTACTAACAACGGAAATCATGCAAAATCACAAATAACAAAGACATGATAGAATCAATAATCAATCTGAAATAGCATCTCAATATCCATCGGATCCCCACAAAGACAACATGCAGAATTACAAATAGATGATCTTGATCATGAACGGAGCTCACAAGATCTAAACATGAAAGCACAAAGAAGGAGAACCAGCCATCTGGCTACATGGACCCGTAGTCCAGAGATGAACTACTCACGGATCACACCGGAGGCTTGCATGATGATGAAGAAGGCCTCCAGGGTGAATTCCCCTCTCCGGTAGGGTGCCGGGAAGAGCTTCAGATCCCTCCCGATCTAGGGATGGAGATGACGGACTCTGAGACTCTTTCATGGATTTTGATCGGTACTTAGGGTTTCGTCGAGGGCATCTTATAAGCGAAGGGAGGCCGAGGGGTGCACAGGCTGCGGACCACCCCCTGGCGCGGGCCAAGCCTGGCTGCATGGCCAGGTGGTGTGGTGGCGCTCTGGCCCCTCTCCGTCTCGTACTCTGGCATCTGATGACTTCCGGAAAAATAGGCACTTTGGCTTTTGTCCCGTCCAATTCCGAGAATATTCATTTTCTGACTTTCCTGGAACCAAAAACAGCAGAAAATAGGCAGCTGGCACTGTGTCTCTTGTTAATAGGTTAGTCCAAGAAATCATATGAAAAGTACTCCAAAGTGTGGACAAAACCCAAGAAAGTGGATAAAACCAAGCATGGAACATCAAAAATTATAGATACATTTGCAATGTATCAACATCCCCAAGCTTAACTCCTGCTCGTCCTCGAGTAGGTAAGTGATAAAAAGAAAGAATAATTTTTGAGGTGACATGCATCATCAAAGACTTGATCAAAGTATTTGTAAAACATTCAAAGCTGGGATCATAGTACTTCAATCATACATGAAAGACAAAGTTCTAGCAATAAGACAAAGAGACTATGATGCAACATGAAAAGGCACAAATAAAAGATTCATGAATAACAATGCTTTGCAAGACGTTTGTTTGTTTCACATAAAGAAAACATAGCATAATAGTATTCAGCTTGTCCCTCATAGAGTAGCAAATATAAATGCATAAGACACCTTCAAAGTTCATAAGAGTGACTAGATACAAATAGTTTAAAACAATTAATATCAAGCTATGCATCAATCAACTAGTCTTGGGACAATGGACATATAACTAAGAATGACCACTATGCTCTCAAAGTAGGTGCATAAAGGTAGAAGGTGGAGACTCAATATAATGGTGGAAGAAAGGCCTCCATAGAAGGAAGTAGGGATTCAAGTCTCATAAAGAGCTTCCAAAAATTATGGTACTTATAGCTTTCAGCTCTCATTGCCCCTATCATAAGCATCTTGAAGTGATTAAGGTTAAAGTGAACAAACTATGGTGTACATGCTTGATGAAGTATAAGGTAGAAATCTCATGTCCCTTATATACGAGGGCCGCTCCTCATGCTACTCAAGTTTAGTCACCGGTAAGTTCTTGTCATCGTAAGTACATGTGTATCATAGAGAACCGCCAACGGGGTACCCCATGCCCGATGATACGGAAGAATCCCCATATCAAAATGACAAGGCAAGCAGACAACAAGCATCTCAACATTCTTCTTATTTACCATGGGAATATGGTGATTTTTTTCTCTGTTTCCTCTTTTCATAATATCTCTTTTTTTCTTTTTCTCTTTTTTCTCAATATAGGACTCTCTTTTTTATAAGAAGAATGCTTCATAGATAGCTCATTATGGTTACGCTGCAGGTTTCCACCATGTCAGCATGGATTAGACCAGCGGCCCAGGCGTTTCTCTAACACATATACATAACTCCATGGACTTACAAGCTCCGCTTTCATTTCACACCGACAACATCCATATACAAAAGAGCATGATATCAACTAGGTACAAGTACCAAGTGCAATGTTGAAAGCGTTCCCCATGAAAGCATGGTTCTGCTAATTCCCAACAAATAAGTGCAAGCATATACAACATAGACGACACAATGGTTCAAGTTTATTAAGGGCAAGAAAAGTAAAGTGTGCCATCAAGTTCATGAGAGCTTTAATCACTAGTTTTCTCATAACAAGTTAAATTCGGAAGGTAAACAAAAGCATGAATATACTTGGAATAGCATAAGCTAGTAGGTAGGTATGGTGGATTCTTTGGAATAACTTGGTTTAGGGAGTTAGATGCATGAGTGGAACTCATACTTGGTTGTGGAGGCTAGCAAAAGACTGGGAGCGACAAACTAAGAGAGCAATAATGGCCATAATCACGCAGAGCGACAAAACATCATTGATCAAAGCATAAAGTGATACTACAAGTTGAAAACTAAAGGATCATAAAGGCTATGGTGACTTGAGATAGTCATAACATGGTGTGAGCATGCGCCAAGTCAACCCAAATAAAGCATCAAAGGAGAATACCACTATAATATGCTTTAATATGCTAAAAGAACGCATGATTCATCCAAGGCACATTAAGTAATCTCAATTTTTTATAACAAGTCATGCTACAGCAAAGAATACTAAGCATAAAGCCAAAACAATATCAAGCATGGCATGACAGAGCATAGGCCACAGTAAAAAACGAGCTCTTTTTACCACATAAGCATGAACCTTCCTACTCTTTTCCAAACCAAACCAAACTATTTGCAAACCAATGTATGAAAGAGGGGGTCCAACCAATTTATTCAGAAAACTAAGCAAACAAAGCAAATGAAAAACCAAAACGGAAGATGCTCCAAGAACAATACAATTGTGCATGAAACAATAAAAATGAAGCGTTTGGAAGAAACCTGGGATTTTTATTGATGAAGAGGGGATGCCTTGGGCATCCCCAAGCTTTGACGCTTGTACTTCTTGGATATTTCTTGGTGTGACACGCGTGGCATCCCCAATCTTGAGCTTTAGTCCATCTTTCATCTCATTATTCATTCCTTCCATACACTTGAAATTTTCCTTCATACAAAACTTCACACAATCTTTATTGGCAACATTAGTGCACTCAAGATAAATAAGTCTTAAGGTTCAGTTCTAACACCAATAAAGTTCCATTACAACACTAGCTACTGTAGCACTTCCCTCAAAAAGCTCAATTCCCCAAAAGAACTCAAAAAGGAACCAACAAGAAGCAAATGCAAAAAATGGCAAAAATCTATCAAAACAGACCAGCAGGTAAAGACGATTTTTTTAGAAGACCTTCTATTTCTAAAATCAAAAAGTGTTCAACTAAAGAAAGTTAGATAACAACCTGGGGCAGAAGCACAAAAATTCACGCCTCAAAAAGAGGTTCAGAGATTTTACACGAATGTTTACGGTGAAGCACAGAAATCTGTTTCGGGACAGCAAATTTCCCAATCATTACTTCTCTCTCATTAGAGGTTACTCTTGGCACAAAAAGCAAATAAAAAGGATAAGGAGCGGTTATTACTGAAGTAGTAACTTCCAAGACTCATCTAAAACTTTTGGTTTATCTCCCAATAAGTACTTTTCTTTAACGCCTTTAAGTTAGGCATAAGAAGCAAGAAAAAGAATCAAGTGTTCTCAAATGAAGAAGCATTAAGATCAATACCAGAAATATTTTCAACAAGGCAAGGTATATCATCCAAATAAGTTCTAGAGGATCCTCTCTCAATGCTCTTAGGTTCACTATTCTCATCAAAAGGGTTTGCAGGAACAATCCAATCAAGATTCTTTTCTAAGGCATCATGTATTGCTACTAGTTTAAAGGGTATTGGTATCTTAGGTTCCTCGCCATTAGGTTCAGTTTTGTTCATCTTTTCTCGTGTACCAACAACATCTACACATGAGCCTAGCATATTGAAACGTCCAAAGACTTTCCTAGCTTCCATGGCAACATCATAGAACTCCTTAAACAAAGTTTCTAGAATAAAATCCCTCTTTTCAGGGTCCTCAATTTCTTTAAGCTTAAGAAACATTATTTGCATTAAGGGGTTGAGGTTAACAAACCTAGCTTCTAACATATGAATTAAAGAAGCTGCAACAATCTCATAGTTTGGAGCAAGTTCTGCAAGGGATCTATCCTCGGTATCTTCATGTTTGCTAACATGATTAAATAATTCTTCAATATTATCTTTCCCAATTATAGAACCACTACCAATTGAAAGGTCTTTCAGGGTGAATTTAGGGATCAGCATGGTGAGCTAAGGAAGAGGTGACAACTAAAGGAGACTTAATTTTTTTGTGTTTTTGAAATAAGAAAGCAAACTAGTAAAACTATTTTTTTTGTGTTTTTGATAACAAAACAAGCAAACAAAGCAAAAAGAAACTAAGCAAAACAAAAATAACAAAGTAAAGAGATTGGTTATGAGGGACTCCCCTTGTGAAGATGTCCTTGACTCCCCGGCAACAGCGCCAAAAAAGTGCTTGATGGCTCAGTGTACGGCGCCAGAAAAATGCTAGAGCAGTGTTGATGTAGAGCTCGTTGGGAACCCCAAGAGTAAGGTATGATGAGCACAACAGCAAGTTTCCCTCAGTTATGAAACCAAGGTTTAATCGAACCAATAGGAGCAAGGAAACACCCCAAAGGTGTTGCTAGCTGAGCCTTGGTAGGGCGCACTACCGGTGCTAGTAGCAACATGGAGACCTGCACAACACAACCACATAACTCTGTCCCCAACTTGCGATGAGGTTGTCAATCTCACCGTGTTTTGCTAAAAACAAAGGATTAAACGTATCGAATGGAAAGAAGTAATAGTTTGCAGAAAGTAAACACAAAGGAGTAAACAGTTTGTAGATTGTATGTAAAGAAAAGGACCGGGATCCATAGTTCACTAGAGGTGGATCTCCTTCAGATAGATAACATGCTGGGTGAACAAATTACAGCGGGGCAATTGACAAACATCGAGAAAAAATACATGCATATACTAATCATCTTGACTCCTTCGAGACTTGATTGGGCATTACAACATTATACATAGACCGCCATCCAACTGCATCTATGACTAATAATCCAACTTCAGGTTATCATCCGAACCCCCTCCAGTATTAAGTTGCAAGCAACAGATTATTTCTTTACGAACTACGTGTAAAGTAAACAATACGATTGTTCTATGAACAAAGGATTGTTGTTGTCTCCCTAGTAGCAACAACACATCTAGTACCTTAGAGATTTCTGTCAATTCCCCAGATTACCAGAGGCATGAAACCACTATCGCGCATAAATACTAAATCTTGGAGTTGCTAGCATCTACTTGGCCAAGACAGCTACTAACAACGGAAAGCATGCAAGATCACAAATAACAAAGACATGATAGAATCAATAATCAATCTAAAATAGCATCTCAATATCCATTGGATCCCCGCAAACACAACATGCAGAATTACAAATAGATGATCTTGATCATGAACGGAGCTCACAAGATCTAGACATGAAAGCACAAAGGTGGAGAACCAGCCATCTAGCTACTACATGGACCCGTAGTCCCGAGATGAACTACTCACGCATCACACCGGAGGCTTGCATGATGATGAAGAAGGCCTCCAGGGTGAATTCCCCTCTCCGGCAGGGTGCTGGGAAGAGCTTCAGGTCCCTCCCGATCTAGGGATGGAGATGACGGCGGCTATAGACTCTTTCGTGGATTTTTGATCAGGTACTTAGGGTTTTTGTCCTGAGGGCATCTTATAGGCGGAAGGGGAGGCCGAGGGGGTGCCTGATACATTGCAAATGTATCTATAATTTTTGATGTTCCATGCTTGGTTTTATCCACTTTCTTGTGTTTTGTTCCAACTTTGGAGTACTTTTCATGTGATTTCTTGGACTAACCTATTAAAAAGAGCCATAGTGCCAGCTGCCTGTTTTCTACTGTTTTTGGTTCCAGGAAAGTCAGAAATTGAATATTCTTGGAATTGGACGGGACAAAAGCCAAAGTGCCTATTTTTCCAGAAGGGATCAAGTGCCATAATACAAGACGGAGAGGGGCCAGGGGCCAGGGCCACCACCACCGTCAAGACGGCCAGGCAGCTCGCCTGTGGGGTGGTGTGGTGGCTCCTGGCACCCCCTCGGCCTCTCCTTCCGCCTATATATTGCCCTCAGGACGAAAACCCTAAGGATCCAATCAAAATCCACGAAAGAGTCTGTAGCCGCCGTCATCTCCATCCCTAGATCGGGAGGGATCTGAAGCTCTTCCCGGCACCCTGCTGGAGAGGGGAATTCACCCTGGAGGCCTTCTTCATCACCGTGCAAGCCTCCGGATTGATGCGTGAGTAGTTCATCCTTGGACTACGGATCCATGTAGTAGCTAGATGGCTGGTTCCTCCTCCTTTGTGCTTTCATGTTTAGATCTTGTGAGCTCCGTTCATGATCAAGACCATCTTTTTGTAATTCATACATGTTGTGTTTGCGGGGATCCGATGGATATTGAGATGCTATTTCAGATTGATTATTGATTCTATCATGTCTTTGTTATTTGAGATCTTGCATGCTTTCCATTGTTAGTAGCTATCTTGGCCAAGTAGATGCTAGCAACTCCAAGAATTAGTATTTATGCTCGATAGTGGGTTCATGCCTCTGGTAATCTGGGGAAGTGACAGAAATCTCTAAAATACTAGATGTGCTTGTAAGATCTCAACATTATAAGGTAAGATCCCTGTGATTGCAGTGCTAGTCCCTGGATCGAACATGCTAGCACCCACAGTTTAAGATGAAGTACACAGAAAGAAAGGTCATTATTACATCGCATATCCAGGAATATAATGGTTCTTACATCTCACTTAGCCCAAGGCTAAGACACTTAAAGTTCACATTACATAGCATAATAATAATAGAGTCTTTAGTCTTCATGTGCCACAGGCAAGCATGTCGAGTGTTGACCCGCAACCCTACTCATCGTCAGAGTATCCTGCAACATAATAAGTTACACCCACAAGGGTCAATACATTTGGAATTTTATTGGCAAGTGATACCATAGATACTTAGTATAATCCGACAACTACATGAATATATGGCTAAGTGGGTTTATGGCTAGCTTTGCTAAAATTAGTTCAACTTATAGTTTTTGAAGAAGTTTTTCATTCCAGCTATAAGGTACCAATGATAGACATCACTGAACCTCTACCCATGTTCACCCACAAGTTTTAACTTAGAGAAATTTGGATGAGGAGATTATTGAACTGCTTCACTGTCTTGAGGCTCAGGAATGTCCATAACCGGGGACATGGCTAAGTACTTAGTCTTACCTGGAGGTAGTGACGCACGGGCTTGATAGACTCCTTAGTGGCCTTGTCCAACACAATAGGCTCTCCATCCTCGTCGCGCCTCCCAAAGAAGTGGAAGTAGTGGCTCTTGATCTCAGAAGAGTGACGTCCACATAGGTGTCCCAACAGCTCCTGCATAGCGACGTCGAGGCCCCTCTCCACGTCATCATGGAGAATCTTGAAGGTAATCTCCCCAATTTGGGGCGCTGTCTCACGTCCTGGCTGGGTAACTCTGAATCCCCATAAGTCCATCCTCTGAAACTTCCTCAGCTGAAGTCCCTGAATGGTGGGGATTGGAAGAGCGAGCACTTGGACTAGCTCCAAGATACGAGTCCCAAAGAGAGTCCCCTTGAAATCCTCGGTTGTGCTTTAGACAAGGTTCGGCATCTTTTGCATAGTATGGAGAAAATTATTAACACAATAGAGAAAGAAAATACAAGTCACAAAATAAAAGAGAATTCAACCAACAAAACATTCCAAGTAGCAATACATTAATTTAACTAAGTACTCAAGGTTCCAGACATGACTTATTTTTGCCATACCACATAGGTTGGTATGGTCGAGATACTAACGTGATAAAACGCCAAGGGTGGTGGTCCAACTAATATCTCACTCCTTCTTAACCAAGGTGGCAATCTGGGCATCCTTGGCAGAAATCTGCTTATCTTGGTCACATAGCTCTAAGGCTAGGCCTATGATATCCTTACTTAGGCGTTTCACAGTGGCCTTTGAGTCTTGGGCAAGACGCTTCTCCTCCTTGAGATCCTCCTGAGTATTGAGCATTCTATACTTGAGTCTCTCCCCAAGTTCTTCAATAGCTTTCCATGCAGCATTCCTTGCAGAGTCAAAGAATGACGGGTGCATTTCAGAGTTGGTGAACATGCAGAATCCCGTACTCTTGGGATCGTCTTCCTTGTTCTTGTACAAGTGGATTTGCACCCACCAATACTCTTGTCCTTCATCTATCATAGGAAATCCCTTGTACACGGCTTCACCATTCATCCCCAAGCCGAGCATGAGGTTCTTGAGCACATTGGGAAATTCTGTCTCACACTCCAGGGTCATAGTCATCAGTGGTCCCTTCTTGACAGATTCATTGATGGTGGACATCTACAAAAATAGATGAGAAGGATGATTAGGGAAAGCTTCACGAGATGAAAAGACAAGTGTAAAGTTGAAATAGAGAGCTATTTTTCCGAAGGGTTTTCCTTAGTCTAATCCATTCTAGGGCCACGAACCTACATGCAACACAATGCTCTGATACCATCTGTAAGATCTCACCATAATAAGGTAAGATCCCTGTGATTGTAGTGCTAGTCCCTGGATCGAAAATGCTAGCACCCACAGTTTTAAGATGAAGTACACAGAAACAAAGGTCATTATTACATCGCATATCCAGGAATATAATGGTTCTTACATCTCACTTAGCCCAAGGCTAAGACACTTAAAGTTCACATTACATAACATAATAATAATAGAGTCTTTAGTCTTCATGTGCCACAGGCAAGCATGTCGAGTGTAGACCCGCAACCCTACTCATCGTCAGAGTATCCTGCAACATAATAAGTTACAGCCACAAGGGTCAATACATTTGGAATTTTATTGGCAAGTGATACCATAGATACTTAGTATAATCCGACAACTACATGAATATATGGCTAAGTGGGGTTATGGCTGGCTTTGCTAAAATTAGTTTAACTTATAGTTTTTGAAGAAGTTTTTCATTCCAGCTATAAGGTACCAATGATAGACATCACTGAACCTCTACCCATGTTCACCCACAAGTTTTAACTTAGAGAAATTTGGATGAGGAGATTATTGAACTGCTTCACTGTCTTGAGGCTCAGGAATGTCCATAACCGGGGACATGGCTAAGTACTTAGTTTTACCCTCTCGAGAGGTGGTGCACTTTCCCCACAAGACTCTACATGCATCGAGACGAGACTTTTCAGAAGCAATCCCTCAGACCACCATGGACGCGTTCCATCCTATCATCACTACCACCCTCTGTCCGTCTGGCTGAGTTCTCGCAACTTAGTCGGTCAAGGCAGAGCCCATATGCCATGTGGCTGCACTGGAAGCTTCGCGACAAGAACGTCTCCAATGTCTTTATTCCTGGGTGGCCGTCCACAAGTGCGATACACCAGCCGACCATAGATATGGCCCCTGAGTAACCACTCAACATAATCCAAGCAAGTCCCATTCCACCCAGGTGTTTCATTAACATTAGTTGTTTTCTTAGTTAAACAAAATAATATCTTTCCATACTATCTGTGTATATTCCACCCACGAATTCTAATAGCATGGCTAAGCACTCTCGCATACGAAGTCTTTTAACTAGGAGATACTACCCAGATATAGACTATAGGGTAGCATAGCATAGTATGGTACATATGAATAATTCCATCATGCTAAGATCTACCAAAATAACACTAGTGCAATAGTGAAAATAATAGGACATGGGATGAAATATAACTTGCCTTGGTAGCTAGGGGAATAGGTACAATCCTCACAGCAACAAACTTCACAATCCACACAATCTACACAAGATCAATACAACAATAATAATTCAATCAATAAAACATTACAAAAACATGAATGCATGCAAAATGCAATGATATGAACATAATTCTATAATTTACAGAGTCTACAGTACAGAGGATAAAATACCTCATCTAAATACATAAGAAATACCCCAAAATAATTTATAGAACAATTTTTGTGAGCAAAATACTCCTAAAAAGGTTCTGCCTACAATTCCAAGTTTACAGAGGCAAAAGTGTGAAACAAGGCCTCCATAATAAAAGGTCTTCTTTTTCTGAATCCATAGACACCAAATTTGTATTTTTCTGATTAGTGGATCAAAAGTTATGGATTTTCTAAGTTTAATACTAAACCTGTCTATTTTCTAATTAAACAGAAATAGTCTGGCGACGTGGCGCTATCCTATTGGCTGATACCGGTTCGGTCGGATCGACCTCTGCAGCCGTTGGACTTAAGTGACATTGGACGGATCAGATCAGCCGTACCCTTTCGTTTAAGTGGTCTAATCTTAACCGCTAGGATCTGATCGAACGGCTACTAAGCATCTCGCCGGAGACTGGCGGTGCTAGCGACGGCGCGCGGCGGCGGCACGTCGGCCTCGTGGTGTTCCAATGGTTCTAGAGGCGTAGGGGGAAAGGTGAACTTACCGAGGGCCCGCGGAGGTCTCGGCGGTCTGGTTGGTGGTCACGGGGAAGTGAGGGGAGCTCTTCTACGCTCGTTATTCCTCATCGGAGTGGCGTCGACGGCGGAGGTCACGGCCTCGAGACGGTGGCGTCGATCTGGTACTCGAGCAGACAAGCAAAAGGGTTAGTGAAGTGCGCCTGGTCCAGCACGGTCTAGTAGTGGCCAAAAAGGAGCGGCGGGAGCCTTGACCTTACCGGAAAAACGTCGGACGGTGGCGGCAGAGGGAGTTCGCCGGACTTGGTCCGAGTCGTCGACCTGGAGCAAGAGAAAGCACATAGGTGGGGTTAAAACACGTGCTAGGACATGGCGAAACATATGGGACAGAAGGGAAGGCGCCTGGCGGCCTGGGTTCACCGGAATTGCCGCCGGAGTTGCCGTCGGTATGTGGTGATCGAGCTCGGGATTTGGAGATCCTGGGGGCTCTCCGGGGTGGTGTCTAAGGGAAAATGATGAGGAGAGGGTGAGGATTAAGTAGGAGTAATCGCCGGGGCAATTAATCGCGAGAAACTGCTGGGATTAAATCGATTCGAAATGGCCGAAGGGGAGAGGTCCATCATCGGCAGGGAAGACGACAAGGTGACGTGGGCGTGGGGTCGACCTCTCAGCGGGAGGGGTAGAAACGAGGGGGTGAGAAAAGACAGAGAAGGGGAGAGGGAATCCGGGTGGGCTGCTGGCCGGATTTGGGCCGAAAGGCCAGAAGCTGTCTGCTGCTTCATTTTTTTTCCTCCCTTATTCTTTTTCTTTTTCTATTTCTGTTTTCTCCACAATTTTGGATTTAAAGATTCAAATTGATTCAAACCAATTTGTGAACATTTTGTAAAAAATCAAATTAAGGGTATTATAAAACATATTTATCTTCTATTTTAATCCAAAGTATTTACTTGGATTTAATAGGTAATATAGCATTTTCTTTGATTCTATTTTCAAAATAAATCATATCTTTTTATTCATGGCTCAAAATTGCACCAAATTTTGGAGGACATTCTAAAATACAATGCAATTACATGCTATGATTATATGAGTGCAATGATGATGATTTCAGATGAAATTTTGGGATGTTACAAATCTGACCCCCTTAAGATGAATCTCGCCCTCGACATTCGGGTTGGCTAGGAAATAGGTGAGGGTGATCTCTCCGAAGTTCATCCTCTCGCTCCCATGTTGCTTCTGATTCAGTGTGATGGTTCCACTGCACTTTGCAGAATTTGATGGTCTTGGTACGGGTAATTCTTTCTGCGGTCTCTAGAATCTTAATAGGTTTCTCTTCTTAAGTGAGATCATTATCTAGCTGAACCTGCTCCAATGGTATAGTGTCTTTCAACAAAGTTTCTTCCATCTCTGGGTGACACTTTTTCAGCTGACTAACATGGAATACATTATGAACTGCTGACAAAGATTCTGGTAATTCTATCTCATATGCCATTTCTCCTTTGCGACTCAAAATCTTGAAAGGCCCTACATAGCGTGGTGCTAATTTTCCTTTGATTCCAAATCTCTTCACACCACCAAGTGGTGATACCCTGAGGTAAGCTCTATCACCAACCTCATACGTAACCTCTCTACGTTTTGGATCAGCATAGCTCTTCTGCCGAGATTGAGCTACCTTTAGCCTATCTCTCACCATCTTGACTTTCTCTTTGGCCTCTTTGATTAGGTCTGGCCCGAACAAATTTCTTTCCCCTACTCCATTCCATAGTAATGGTGTAGTACACTTCCTTCCGTAAAGAAATTCAAATGGAGCCATTTCTATGCTTGATTGATAGTTGTTATTGTAGGAAAACTCCGTGTATGGTAGACTTTCATCCCAACTGGATCCATAATCTAACGCACATGCTCTTAGCATGTCCTCTAATATTTGATTGGTCCTTTTTGTCTGTCCATCAGTTTGTGGATGAAATGCAGTGCTGAACTCCAGTCGAGTTCCCAATGACTCGTGAAGTTGTCGCCAAAAGTGCGAAGTAAACTAAGTTCCTCTGTCGGACACGATACTTTTAGGTACCCCATGCAAACATACAATTCTATTCATGTAAATCTTGGCTAGTTTTCCACTTGTATAAGTGGTCTTCACTGGTATGAAATGGGCCACTTTTATCAAATGGTCAACGATAACCCATATGGAATTGTCTCCAGATTTGGTCCTGGGCAGTCCGGTGATAAAATCCATACCAATTTTATCCCATTTCCAATTAGGTATTGGTAGTGGTTGTAATAATCCTGCCGGTTTCTGATGTTCTGCCTTTACACGACTGCACACGTCGCACAAAGCAATGTGCTCTGCTATGTCCTTCTTTAAATTATTCCACCAAAACCTCTCCTTAACATCCATGTACATCTTAGTATTGCCAGGATGAATTGAATATGGTGAGTTGTGTGCTTCTTGTAAGATCAACTTCTTAAGTTCAAGATCCTGCGGAACACAGATACGTTTTTCGTACCATAAGATTCCTTGATCATCTACATGGAATCCTTTTGCCTTGCCTTCACTAACTTTACTTTTGATTTCTTCTATTTCTTTGTCCAACTTTTGGGCTTCTTGAATTTTGTGCATTAGTGTGGGCTGCACTTCCAAGGATGCAAGGTACCCTTCAGGCACTATTTCAAGTCTCAGCTCTCTAAATTGGGCACATAACTCCTCCGGCAATTCTCCTTTATTGAGGCCATTTACATGAGCCTTGCGGCTTAATGCATCAGCTACGACGTTTGCCTTTCCAGGGTGGTATTGCAAACTTAAGTCATAGTCCTTGATAAGTTCTAGCCATCTTCTTTGCCTCATGTTGAGCTCTTTCTGTGTAAAAATATATTTCAAACTCTTGTGATCGGTGAACATTTCGCAACGCTTTCCCATAAGATAATGCCTCCATGTTTTTAGTGCATGCACAACTGATGCCAACTCTAGATCATGAGTAGGGTAGTTCACTTCATGATTTTTGAGTTGTATTGATGCATAAGCTACCACTCTACCTTCCTGCATCAATACACCTCCTAATCCTTGGTGAGATGCATCACAATAGACCTGAAAATCTTTCTCAATATCTGGCAAACATAACACTGGGGCTGACACTAGCCTCTTTTTCAATTCTTGAAAGCTGGTTTCGCAAGATTCTGTCCAATTAAACTTATTCTCCTTCTTCAGCAGATTAGTCATGGGCTTTGCAATCTTAGAGAAATTTTCAATGAACCTCCGATAGTACCCTGCTAGGCCAAGGAAACTACAGATTTCTTTAACTGATTTAGGAGGTTCCCATTCTGTCACAGCTGCCACTTTTGCTGGATCAATAGCTATACCATTTCCAGATACTATATGTCCAAGAAAACCCACTTCATTCAGCCAGAATTCACATTTGCTGAACTTGGCATAAAGTTTATGTTCTCTAAGTTTCTCTAGAATCAGGCGTAGATGTTCTTCATGTTCTTTGCTGCTCTTGGAATATACCAATATATCATCGATGAATACCACTACGAACTTGTCAAGGAATTCCATGAATACCTTATTCATCATGTTCATGAAGTAGGCCGGTGCATTAGTCAATCCAAATGGCATCACTGTATATTCATACAACCCATATCTAGTGGTGAATGCGGTCTTGGGTATGTCATGTTCTCTAATCTTTAGTTGGAAGTATCCCGATCGAAGATCAATTTTTGAGAACACACATGATCCCTCTATCTGATCGAAGAGGTCATTAATTCTGGGCAGGGGATATTTGTTCTTTATGGTCACTTCATTGAGTGAACGATAATCTATGCATAGCCTTTGACTTCGGTCCTTCTTCTTGACAAACAAGACTGGTGCTCCCCAAGACGACGAGCTTGGTTGAATAAATCCCTTTTTCAACTGTTCTCCCAGCTGTTTCTTGAGTTCTTTTAACTCGTCCACCGACATTTTATAAGGTCTCTTTGCTATAGGCCCCGTTCCTGGTAGTAGGTCTATCAGAAACTCCACATCCCTATCTGGTGCCATGACAAGTAATTCCTCGGGGAACACATCTGGATATTCCCTCACTATTGGCACATTATCTAGGCTAACCCCCTTAAGAGAATTAACCTTGCTCCCCTTGGGTTCAAAGTTAGACTTGAACCTGATCCTTTTCTTTTCTGGGGTGGTGAGCATAACAGTTCGCTTGGCACAATCAATCACCCCTTCATAACGGGTCAACCAGTCCATCCCTAATATAACATCTAATCCTTGGGACTCTAGGATTATTAAACTAATCGTGAACTTGTGCTTTCCAATTTCTAGGATGATATGTCGGCACCCTGAATTTACTATCATTTCTCCACCCGGAGAACTTACCTTCATAGGACATCCAATAGTTTTAGTGGAGAGTTCATTTTTGATTACAACTGCTCTTGAAATGAATGAATGTGATGCGCCAGTATCGAAAAGGATAAGTGAAGGAAAGGCATTAATTTTGAACTTACCGATCACGGCATCAGCTCCTTCTTGAATTTCCTCCACATTAATGTGATTCACATGACCCTTTTGGAATGGGTTTGGCTTAGCCCCATCAGTCTTCTTTTCTGGGCATTCATTAGCATAGTGTCCTGTCTTCTTACACTTGAAACATTCCACCTGACTGATGTCTTTCTTTGCTGGCTGACTGTGACGGTTCTGACCATTTTGGTTCCCATGGCCATGATTATTGTGATTGTTCCTGAATCTACTTTTGTTATGTCCATGATGATTGTTTCCATAATGGTGGTGGTTGTTGTTACGATGGTTATTATGATTCCCATTCTTGTGGAATCCTGAGCTCCCACTTCCTTCACCATGAGGGCGCTTGTGAGGAGATCCTGATCCATACTTATCAAAATGATGCTTCCTCTTTCTACCCTCCACTAGCTTCATCTTGTTTTCCAGGATGGTAGCTTTATCACATAAAGATTGATAAGTTGGAACATATGCAACAGATAGTTGCATAGAAATTTCATCATTCAGCCCATCTAGGAACTTCTCCTTTCTCTTTGCATCAGTGTCAACATCGTCGGGTGCATAACGTGACAAATTATTGAACTCCTCGATGTATTCAGAAATACTGCGGTGGCATTGCTTGAGGTTATGAAACTCCTTTTTCTTCAATCCCATTATTCCAGCAGAGATGTGAGTGGTGCGAAACCCATCTTCAAACATTGCCCAAGTCACTTCCTCAATAGGGTGGGTAATTTGGAAATTATCCCACCAAGCAGCTGCATGACCTTCCAATAAGTGTGCTGCAAATCTGACCTTTTCTGCATCCGTGCATCCAACTGTGACTAGGTCCTTATTCACAGAGCATAACCAATCATTTGCTACCATGGGGTTAGAGGTACCTGAGAACTTAGCAGGTCTCAGCCTTAGAAATCTGGTCAGCATATCCAGAGGTGGTGGATTGTTCTAGTTGTTGTTATTGTTATTATTGTTGTTCTGATTCTGGTTCGCCATAAATTGAGTCATCATTTGCATCAATTGGGTCTGTGCAGCCATCATCTGCTGCATTCCATTGCCATTGTCATTGTTATCCTCGTTGTTGCGTCGGGGAGGCATCTGTGGGTTTAGTAAGGGTAAGTAATGATAGATAACCCAAATAAAACAACAATTCAGACAAACAAGCACATGCAAGTTCCAACATCACAACAATAATAGAGTTTGCAAAGATAACATACTAGCATAGTCACCCACAAGTCGGTATGACCTATGCACTCAATAATAATAGAATGATACGTAGATGGAACAGTATCACTACTCCTCCGTGTCAACTTCCTCCTCCACTAGAGCAAGTCCTACTGATGCGAATCCTGCCTTGTATTCCTCCAAGCTTGTAGTCAAAGCATCGATCTTTGCTTGTAACTCTCTCTTCTGTGTGCGTAGCCTCTCTATCACCTCGTGATCCTCTTCCAGCTCAATGTTCTCCAGCTCTAACTCGGTCTCCAAGTCTCTAATCTTCTTGTTCTTCTCCTGAACTCTCTTCTCTTGGATCTTGAATTTCTTATCTTGGTCTTCAAACTTCTTCTCCATTTCCTCGATTCGATTTTCCTGTTCCTGGAAGGCCTTCTCCTTCTCCTTGAGTTGGACTCGTAGTTCATCATTACTAAGCATCACGTTAGTCCTATCAGTATCAAGGTGTCTAATAAGGCTCTCTAAGTCCTGGAGGTAGTGACGCACGGGCTTGATAGACTCCTTAGTGGCCTTGAACAACACAATAGGCTCTCCATCCTCGTCGCGCCTCCCAAAGAAGTGGAAGTAGTGGCTCTTGATCTCAGAAGAGTGACGTCCACATAGGCGTCCCAACAGCTCCTGCATAGCGACGTCGAGGCCCCTCTCCACGTCGTCATGGAGAATCTTGAAGGTAATCTCCCCAGTTTGGGGCTCTGTCTCACGTCCTGGCTGGGTAACTCTGAATCCCCATAAGTCCTTCCTCTGAAACTTCCTCAGCTAAAGTCCCTGAATGGTGGGGATTGGAAGAGCGAGCACTTGGACTAGCTCCAAGATACGAGTCCCAAAGCGAGTCCCCTTGAAATCCTCGGCTGTGCTTTAGACAAGGTTCGGCATCTTTTGCATAGTATGGAGAAAATTAGTAACACAATAGATAAAGAAAATACAAGTCACAAATAAAAGAGAATTCAACCAACAAAACATTCCAAGTAGCAATACATTAATTTAACTGAAGTACTCAAGGTTCCAGACATGACTTATTTTTGCCATACCACATAGGTTGGTATGGTCGAGATACTAACGTGATAAAACGCCAAGGGTGGTGGTCCAACTAATATCTCACTCCTTCTTAACCAAGGTGGCAATCTGGGCATCCTTGGCAGAAATCTGCTTGTCTTGGTCACATAGCTCTAAGGCTAGGCCTATGATATCCTTACTTAGGCGTTTCACAGTGGCCTTTGAGTCTTGGGCAAGACGCTTCTCCTCCTTGAGATCCTCCTGAGTATTGAGCATTCTATACTTGAGTCTCTCCCCAAGTTCTTCAATAGCTTTCCATGCAGCATTCCTTGCAGAGTCAAAGAATGACGGGTGCATTTCAGAGTTGGTGAACATGCAGAATCCCGTACTCTTGGGATCGTCTTCCTTGTTCTTGTACAAGTGGATTTGCACCCACCAATACTCTTGTCCTTCATCTATCACAGGAAATCCCTTGTACACGGCTTCACCATTCATCCCCAAGCCGAGCATGAGGTTCTTGAGCACATTGGGAAATTCTGTCTCACACTCCAGGGTCATAGTCATCAGTGGTCCCTTCTTGGCAGATTCATTGATGGTGGACATCTACAAAAATAGATGAGAAGGATGATTAGGGAAAGCTTTACGAGATGAAAAGACAAGTGTAAAGTTGAAATAGAGAGCTATTTTTCCGAAGGGTTTTCCTTAGTCTAATCCATTCTAGGGCCACGAACCTACAGGCAACACAATGCTCTGATACCATCTGTAAGATCTCACCATAATAAGGTAAGATCCCTGTGATTGTAGTGCTAGTCCCTGGATCGAAAATGCTAGCACCCACAGTTTAAGATGAAGTACACAGAAACAAAGGTCATTATTACATCGCATATCCAGGAATATAATGGTTCTTACATCTCACTTAGCCCAAGGCTAAGACACTTAAAGTTCACATTACATAACATAATAATAATAGAGTCTTTAGTCTTCATGTGCCACAGGCAAGCATGTCGAGTGTAGACCCGCAACCCTACTCATCGTCAGAGTATCCTGCAACATAATAAGTTACAGCCACAAGGGTCAATACATTTGGAATTTTATTGGCAAGTGATACCATAGATACTTAGTATAATCCGACAACTACATGAATATATGGCTAAGTGGGGTTATGGCTGGCTTTGCTAAAATTAGTTTAACTTATAGTTTTTGAAGAAGTTTTTCATTCCAGCTATAAGGTACCAATGATAGACATCACTGAACCTCTACCCATGTTCACCCACAAGTTTTAACTTAGAGAAATTTGGATGAGGAGATTATTGAACTGCTTCACTGTCTTGAGGCTCAGGAATGTCCATAACCGGGGACATGGCTAAGTACTTAGTTTTACCCTCTCGAGAGGTGGTGCACTTTCCCCACAAGACTCTACATGCATCGAGACGAGACTTTTCAGAAGCAATCCCTCAGACCACCACGGACGCGTTCCATCCTATCATCACTACCACCCTCTGTCCGTCTGGCTGAGTTCTCGCAACTTAGTCGGTCAAGGCAGAGCCCATATGCCATGTGGCTGCACTGGAAGCTTCGCGACAAGAACGTCTCCAATCTCTTTGTTCCTGGGTGGCCGTCCACAAGTGCGATACACCAGCCGACCATAGATATGGCCCCTGAGTAACCACTCAACATAATCCAAGCAAGTCCCATTCCACCCAGGTGTTTCATTAACATTAGTTGTTTTCTTAGTTAAACAAAATAATATCTTTCCATACTATCTGTGTATATTCCACCCACGAATTCTAATAGCATGGCTAAGCACTCTCGCATACGAAGTCTTTCAACTAGGAGATACTACCAAGATATAGACTATAGGTAGCATAGCATAGTATGGTACATATGAATAATTCCATCATGCTAAGATCTACCAAAATAACACTAGTGCAATAGTGAAAATAATAGGACATGAGATGAAATATAACTTGCCTTGGTAGCTAGGGGAATAGGTACAATCCTCACAGCAACAAACTTCACAATCCACACAATCTACACAAGATCAATACAACAATAATAATTCAATCAATAAAACATTACAAAAACATGAATGCATGCAAAATGCAATGATATGAACATAATTCTATAATTTACAGAGTCTACAGTACAGAGGATAAAATACCTCATCTAAATACATAAGAAATACCCCAAAATAATTTATAGAACAATTTTTGTGAGCAAAATACTCCTAAAAAGGTTCTGCGTATAATTCCAAGTTTACAGAGGCAAAAGTGTGAAACAAGGCCTCCATAATAAAAGGTCTTATTTTTCTGAATCCATAGACACCAAATTTGTATTTTTCTGAAAGGGTTAGTGAAGTGCGCCTGGTCCAGCACGGTCTAGTAGTGGCCAAAAAGGAGCGGCGGGAGCCTTGACCTTACCGGAAAAACCATCGGACGGTGGCGGCAGAGGGAGTTCGCCGGACTTGGTTCGAGTCGTCGACCTAGAGCAAGAGAAAGCACATAGCCGGGGTTAAAACACGTGCTAGGACATGGCGAAACATATGGGACAGAGGGGAGGGCGCCTGGCGGCCTGGGTTCACCGGAATTGTCGCCAGAGATGCCGTCGATATGTGGTGATCGAGCTCGGGATTTGGGGAGCCTGGGGGCTCTCCGGGGTGGTGTCTGAGCGGAAAATGATGAGGAGAGGGTGAGGATTAGGTAGGAGTAATCGCCGGGGCAATTAATCGCGAGAAACTACCGGGATTAAATCGATTCGAAACGGCCGAAGGGGAGAGGTCCATCATCGGCAGGGAAGACGATGAGGTGACGTGGGCGTGGGGTCGACCTGTCAGCGGGAGGGATAGAAACGAGGGGGTGAGAAAAGACAGAGAAGGGGAGAGGGAATCCGGGTGGCCTGCTGGGCCGGATTTGGGCCGAAAGGCCAGAAGCTGTCTGCTGCTTCATTTTTTTCCTCCCTTATTCTTTTTCTTTTTCTATTTCTTTTTTCTCCACAATTTTGGATTTAAAGATTCAAATTGATTCAAACCAATTTGTGAACATTTGTAAAAACTCAAATTAAGGGTATTATAAAACATATTTATCTTCTATTTTAATCCAAAGTATTTACTTGGATTTAATAGGTAATATAGCATTTTCTTTGATTCTATTTTCAAAATAAATCATATCTTTTTATTCATGGCTCAAAATTGCACCAAATTTTGGAGGACATTCTAAAATGCAATGCAATTACATGCTATGATGATATGAGTGCAATGATGATGATTTCAGATGAAATTTTGGGATGTTACAGTGATGTTGCTACTAGGGAGAAAACAACAATCCTTTGTTCATAGAACAATAGTATTGTTTACTTTACACGCAGTTCGTAAAGCAATAGTCTGTTGCTTGCAACTTAATACTAGAGGGGGGTCAGATGATAACCTGAAGGTGGATTATTAGTCATAGATGCAGTTGGATGGCGGTCTATGTATTATGTTGTAATGCCCAATCAAGTCTCAAAGGAGTCAAGATGATTAGTATATGCATGTATTGCTTTCTCGGTGTTTATCAATTGCCCCGCTGTAATTTGTTTACGCAGCATGTTATCTATCTAAGGAGAGCCACCTCTAGTGAACTATGGATCCCGGTCCTTTGTCTTTACATACAATCTATAAACTGCTTCTGCTTTGTGTTTACTTTCTGCAAACTTTTACTTCTTTCCATTCGATACATTTAATCCTTTGTTTTCCGCAAAACACAGTGAGATTGACAACCTCATCACAAGCTGGGGGCAAAGTTTTGTGGTTGTGTTGTGCAGGTCTCCACGTTGCTACTAGCACCGGTAGTGCGCCCTGCCAAAGCTCAGCTAGCAACACCTTTGGGGTGTTTCCTTGGTCCTACTGGTTCGATTAAACCTTGGTTTCATAACCGAGGGAAAACTTTCTGCTGTGCTCATCATACCTTCCTCTTGGGGTTCCCAACGAGCTCTATGGTGATCGTCGAGTGCATCAAGACATTTTCTAGCGCCGTTGCCGGGGAGTCAAGGACATCTTCACAAGGGGAGTTCCCTCATAACCAATCTCTTTACTTTGTTGTTTTTGTTTTGCTTAGTTTTCTTTTTGCTTTGTTTGCTTGTTTTATTCTTCAAAAAAAACACAAAAAAATTAGTTTTACTAGTTTGCTTTCTTATTTGAAAACCCAAAAAAATGAATACTCTTGAAAACACCAAGTTGTGTGACTTCACTAGCACCAACAACAATGATTTTATGAGCACACCTATTGCTCCACCTGTGCCTGAAAATACTTTCTTTGAGATAAAACCTGCTTTGCTCAATCTTGTTATGAGAGAACAATTTTCTAGTATTGGTAATGAAGATGCTGCTTCCCATCTAAATAACTTTTTTGAACTTTGTGAGATGCAAAAGCATAGGGATATAGATGGTGATATTATTAAGCTGAAATTGTTTCCTTTCTCTTTGAGAGGAAAAGCTAAAGAATGGTTGAATTCCTTAACTAGGAATAGTATTGATTCTTGGACTAAGTGCAAAGATGCTTTTATTGGAAAATACTATCCTCCTGCTAAGATTATATCCATGAGAAGTGAAATAATGAAGTTTAAACAACTTGATAATGAGCATGTGGCTCAAGCTTGGGAAAGAATGAAATCTTTGGTAAAGAATTGTCCCACTCATGGACTGACTGCTTGGATGATCATCCAAACTTTTTATGCAAGATTGAACTATTCTTCAAGGAACCTATTGGATTCTGCTGCTGGAGGTACCTTTATGACCATCACTTTGGGTGCTGCAACAAAACTTTTGGACAATATGATGGTTAATTATTCTGAATGGCATACTGAGAGAGCTCCACAAGGTAAGAAGGTAAATTCTGTTGAGGAAACCTCCTCCTTGAGTGATAAGATTGATATTATTATGTCTATGCTTGTTAATGGGAAAGCCCATATTGATCCAAATAATGTTCCCTTAGCCTCTTTGGTTGCTCAAGAAGAGCAAGTTGATGTGAACTTCATAAGAAATAACAATTTTGGCAACAATCCTTATGGAAATTCTTACAACAATAATAAGAGTGCTCCCTCTGAACTTGAAGTTATGCTTAAAGAGTTCATTAGTAAACAAACTGCTTTCAATAAAACTATTGAGGAAAAACTCTCTAATGCTGAAAGAAATATAACATCTTTGGCTGAAGCTCAATCTACTTTGAATAAAATAGCTGCTAAACCGGAAACTAATGAGAATCCCTTTGCAGCTACTAATGCTATACAAGTAAGAATTGATGAAAATGTTAGACTATTAGCTAAATTACATGCTAAGTGGGAAAGAGAAGATGAAATTGCTAGAAACATTAGTGTTTCTACTATCACCACCACTAGTGTTGAGGCTACTAATAGTTCTACTACTTTAGATGATAAAGTTGATTTTGATCTTGATGGTTGCAACATCTCTGAAGTTATTAAGTTCCTACAAAAGCTTGCTAAAAGTCCTAATGCTAGTGCTATGAACATGGCTTTTACAAAACACATTACTGATGCTCTCATAAAAATTAAAGAAGAAAAGATGAAACATAAAGCTTCTATTCCTATAAAGCAAGAAGATGGTTGGGAACCCATCATTAATATGAAACTGAATGACTTTGATTTCAAAGCTTTGTGTGATCTTGATAGTAGTGTTTCTATTATTGCTAGAAGGATTTATGATATGCTTCATTTGACTCCTCTTGAAGATTGTTATTTGAATGTCCCACTTGATGCTAATGCTAAAAAGAAACTCATGGGGAGTCTTAATGATGTTCTTATTATGGTTAATGATTCCTATGTCCCCGTTGATTTCTATGTTTTGGATGTTGAATACAATGCTTCTTGTCCTATTACTTTGGTTAGACCTTTTCTTAGAACTGTTGGTGCCATCATTGATATGAAAGAAGGCACCATTAAATATCAACTCCCACTCAAGAAAGGTATAGAACACTTCCCTAAAAAGAGATAAAAGATTTCTTTTGCTTCTCCTATGAAAACAAAATTTGGTCTTGATGCTTCTTCATTTGAGAACACTTGATTCTTTCTTTGCTTCTTATGCCTAACTTAAAGGCGTTAAAGAAAAGTACTTGTTGGGACATAACCCAAGAGTTTTATATGAGTCTTGGAAGTTATTACCTCTGTAATAACCGCTCCTTATCCTTTTTATTTGCTTTTTGTGCCAAGAGTAACCTCTAATGAGAGTGAAGTAATGATTGGGAAAGTTGCTGTCCCGAAACAGATTTTTGTGCTTCACCGTAAAACTTCCTGAGAGAGCTATGTATGTCGGATTGAGCTGTAATTTTTTGTGCTTCTGCCCCAGGTTGTTATATAACTTTATTTAGTTCAACACTTTTTGATTTGAGCAACATAAGGTCTTATAAACAATTCGTCTTTACCTGCTGGTCTATTTTGACAGATTTCTGCCATTTTCTGCATTTGCTTCTTGTGGGTTCCTTTTTGAGTTCCTTTGGGGAATTGAGCTTTTTGAGGGAAGTGCTACAGTAGCTAGTGTTCTAATGGAAGTTTATTTGGTGTTATAACTGAACCTTGAGACTTATTTATCTTGAGTGCACTAATGTTGCTAATAAAGATTGTGTGAAGTTTTGTATGAAGGAAAATTTTCACGTGTATGGAAGGAATGAGTAATGAGATGGAGGATGGACTAAAGCTCAAGCTTGGGGATGCCACATGTGTCACCCCAAGAAATATCCAAGAATTACAAGCGTCCAAACTTGGGGATGCCCAAGGCATCCCCTTCTTCATCAATAAAAATCCCAGGTTTCTTCCAAACGCTTCATTTTTATTGTTTCATGCACAGTTGTGTTTTTCTTGGAGCGTCTTCTTTTTCGTTTTCGTTTTGGTTTTTTGTTTGCTTGGTTTTCTTAGTTTTCTGAATAAATTGGTTGGACCCCCTCTTTCATACATTGGTTTGCAATTAGTTTGGTTTGGTTTGGAAAAGAGTAGGAAAGCTCATGCTTATGTGGTAAAAAGAGCTCGTTTTGACTATGGCCTATGCTTTGTCATGCCGTGCTTGATATTGTTTTGGCTTTATGCTTAGTATTCTTTGCTGTAGCATGACTTGTTATAAACAATTGAGATTGCTTAATGTTCCTTGGATGAATCATGCGTTGTTTTAGCATATTAAATCATAGTATAGTGGTATTCTCCTTTGATGCTTTATTTGGGTTGACTTGGCGCATGCTCACACCATGTTATGACTATCCAAAGTCACCATAGCCTTTATGATCCTTTAGTTTTCAACTTTTAGTATCACTTTATGCTTTGATCAATGATGTTTTGTCGCTCTGCATGATTATGGCCATTATTGCTCTCTTAGTTTGTCGCTCCCAGTCTTTTGCTAGCCTCCACAACCAAGTATGAGTTCCAATCATGCATCCAACTCCCTAAACCAAGTTTTTCCAAAGAGTCCACCATACCTACCTACTATCTTATGTTATTCCAAGTATATTCATGCTTTTGTTTACCTTCCACTTGTTATGAGAAAACTAGTGATTAAAGCTCTCACGAACTTGATGGCACACTTTACTTTATTGCCTCTAATAAACTTGAACCATTGGGTCCTTCTTTGTTGCATATATGCTTGCGCTTTATAAGTTGAAATTAGCAGAACCATGTTTCACGGGGAACGCTTTCAACATTGCACTTGTACTTTGTACCCCGTTGATATCATGTTCTTTTGTTTACGGATCCCGGCGGTGTGAAATAAAAGTGGAACTTGTAAGATCATGGAGTTTGTATGTGTGTTAGGGAAAAGCCTGGGCCGCTAGCCTAAGCCATGCCTAATCATGGTGGAAACTTGCAGCATCACCATAATGAGCACTCTATGAAGCATCCTCAGTAAAAACCTATGCAAATAGCAAATAAAAAGATCGCCGAGATGCTCATTGTCTGCTTGCCTTGTTATTTTGATTATGGGAAAGCTCCCGTATCATGTGCAAGGGGTACCCCATTGGCGGTTGTTAATGATACACATATACTTACAATGACAAGAGCTTACTCGTGACTGAAGTTGAGTAGCATGAGGATCGGTCTTCATAAGTAAGGGTCATGAGATTTTGGTTTATAACTTGTCAAGCATATCCTCTTGTCACTTTAACCTTAGTCACCTTCAAGATGCTTATGATAGGGGCAATGAGAGCTGAAAGCTATAAGTACCATAATTTTTGGAAGCTCTTTATGAGACTTGAATCCCTACTTCCTTCTATGGAGGCCTTTCTTCCACCATTATATTGAGTCTCCACCTTCTACCTTTATGCACCTACTTTGAGAGCATAGTGGTCATTCTTAGTTATATGTCCATTGTCCCAAGACTAGTTGATTGATGCATAACTTGATATTAATTGTTTTAAACTATTTGTATCTAGTCACTCTTATGAACTTTGAAGGTGTCCTATGCATTTATATTTGCTACTCTATGAGGGACAATCTGAATACTATTATGCTATGTTTTCTTTATGTGAAACAAACAAACGTCTTGCAAAGCATGTTATTCATGATTCTTTTGTTTGTGCCTTTTCATGTTGCATCATAGTTTCTTTGCTTATTGCTAGAACTTTGTCTTTCATGTTATGATTGAAGTACTATGATCCCAGCTTTGAATGTTTTGCAAATACCTTGATCAAGTCTTTGATGGTGCATGTCACCTCAAAAATTATTCTTCTTTTTATCACTTACCTACTCGAGGACGAGCAGGAGTTAAGCTTGGGGATGTTGATACATTGCAAATGTATCTATAATTTTTGATGTTCCATGCTTGGTTTTATCCACTTTCTTGTGTTTTGTTCCAACTTTGGAGTACTTTTCATACAATTTCTTGGACTAACCTATTAACAAGAGCCCCAGTGCCACCTGCTGTTTTTCTGTTTTTGGTTCCAGGAAAGTCGAAAATGAATATTCTCGTAATTGACGGACAAAAGCCAAAGTGCCTATTTTTATGGAAGGGATCAAGTGCCGTATCACGAGACGGAGAGGGGCCAGGCCAACACCACCGGCCACGCGAGCAAACAAATGGCACTCGTGGGCTTGTTAATAGGTTAGTCCAAGAAATCATATGAAAAGTACTCCAAAGTGTGGACAAAACACAAGAAATTGGATAAAACTAAGCATGGAACATCAAAAATTGTAGATACATTTGCAATGTATCAGTTCCCGGTGGCGAGTTGAAGGATGTTGCCACGGGCAAGCTAATACAATCGGCAAACCAGACGATGCACTGCAAGCCCATGGATGATGCTGTGATGCGCGTCGAGTTGGGTCGGGTGTTGGGGGGTGCAAATACATGGACCCTCCCATGCAACCTCCGGGGGCCGATGAGCACCTGACCCTGGAAGGTTGCCATGGCTATCCCATGATTTGGCCAAAGACCCAGATTCGTATTGGGTCTCGCTCCACTGGTGCCACCTCGGTCGTCCGACCGCCAAGGACGAAGCCTCCTGCTGCACCGTTCGTCGTCGCCGCCACCACAAGCCGTCACCAGAGATGACATGGCGGCCTTCGATGCCAACATCGAGGTGGATAATGATGATGATGCACCGGTAGACGTCAATGCCTTCGTCAACACCAGCGCCAGCAAAGGACCGTTCATGCCTCCTCTTGTTGAAGAACCATCATTCCGCGATCAAGCTAGCCATCCCAAGAAGCACCTGGTCTTCTGTGGGTTTTCTCAGGAGACGCCTCCGGCCGCCGAGACACAACCTCCATCGGACAGAATCGTTTTCAGCCCTGACACACTCCGCAGGACGGCAGGTGATGGGTTAGCATCGCTAGTGGAGGCTGCTGATGCAAAGAGGAAGAGGCCGAACAGGAACAGGGACAAGGCTGCGAGCCAGCCCGCTCTGATCCGTTACCGGGACGATGTTGTACCACCCCGCGAGGATGGCTTGACCAGAGTGCACGGTTGGTCACCCATACCGCTTCCGTAATCTGCGCCGCCTGGCTTCGGGAGCTATGATGACTTTGAATGAAGGTATCCTGACACTGGAGGGCCTCCTTCTCAAGGACAAGGACCCGAGTTACCCGGTGTTCACCGCCAAGGTGCCGGAGGACGTGGGATTCATCACCAATGCCCCCGCGGATGCGTTCTTCATAGCCTACAAGGACATCTTCAAGCTGTTCCACTCGAGACGGCTGGACTATAACTTGGTCCACCTATTCGCGCTCAATCTGGCAATGAAGGTCAAGAGAGAGGACACCCCGTTCGTCGTGATAGCGGATCCCTACTACATGCGGGATAGCCAGCTGGAAGAAGGAACAAGGACTAGGCCCGGGCAAATTCCTACCTTTAGAAGCTATTGATGGACAGCAAGAGGAAGGACAACATCCTTGTGCCTTTCTTTCCCGAGTAAGTGTACACATCCTCCTACCGCTGTCGTAACACATAAGTATTTCTTTCCATTGCTCTTTTCCAACATCCCATTCCACATTGTGTGTTGCGCAGAGACAAGTACTGCACGCTCATCGTCCTCTCCACGAGGTATTGGCTTGCCACCTACTTCGACTCGGGGAGTGCGAGGAGGAAGAACTACGCTAGAGTAAGGAGCGTTCTGGATGATGCTATCGAGGGCTATGCCAAACAGGGAGGCCCCTTCAACTATAAGGGTGAGGCTTACAGGGACGATGGCCGACACAAGTTTAAGCACGTGTTCGAGTTCCCCTGCGTCAAGCAGCCATCTGACAGTGTGAAGGAGGCCTTCTACGTTTGCCATCACCTCAAAGGGTTTGTCTGGGATTGCGAGATGCTAACGCTGCCATCTTCTCTCCAAGGATGGGCCCAAAAGTTGCATGGGATCAGTGACCCCAATCTCAGGGAAGACTTCCATGATACGCAGGTGAAGCTCTCACATATCATCATGGAACAGGTCAACACACGTGGTGGGCTCTTACACCAGCCCAGGCTGTTCACCAAGAGGGACATTGAAGCCCGCCTCAAGGCGCAGGGTGACTTCAGGATGTGGACGACGAAAAATATGTACAAGCCATTCCCGGTGCCCTGCGAGGAGAAGGCTACTTGACCGAGAGAGCGTGTGTATCGGTGGACATGTAGTGTGTGTGTCGAAAAACTTAACTTGCCTAGCTTGAAACCGTTGTTGTTATTGTGTCGGACATGTTGTCGTGTTTCTTTCATTGTCATCGACACATTGTTTTAAGTTTATAAATGTCTTGCTCTAATATTTGTCAACATATATATTTGTATGATGTACTAATATGCCTTGTCAATAGAGATGCCGACATACGTTGTGTACAAGGGTCGGGTTTCAGGTGTCTACGAGGAGTGGGCGGACTGCCACAAACAACTGGACAAGTTCAGCGGCAACAACTACAAGGGATACGCGACTAGAGAGGAGGCGGTGGCCAAGTGGAGGAGACACGTGTGGAAGAAGAACCAGACAAAGATCTTGGTGCCGCTCCTCCTCACCAGCATCACGGTTACGGTGTACTACATTCTGTCCTAAGGTAGGCGGTGACAACATCGCGTGGTTATAAGTTATGTGACTGAGATGAACACTTGTGAAATATACTTGTATACTTATTCGGTTCTATGTGATGTGATTGATAAACACTTGTGAACATTCGTGCTTGTTGATGTATTATATGTGAACTGGAACATTTGTACTGCTGTGTGCAGCTTTTCTGTGAATTTCTGTTAATTTTTGTGTATTTCCTGTAATATACCTGTATTTGTACCAGATTCTAAAAAAATTGAAATTCTGAAAAAAAGGATTTTGTGGAGCATATGGCTATATGCGCCACAGAATCTGGGACAGAATTCTGTGGCGCATATAGCGCCACACATATGCGTCACAGAAATATAATTTTAGTGGTGACAATTTAGTGGCGACCACTAGATGCACTACAGAATCGTTTTTAAAGCGCCACTGATAACATTTTTCCTAGTAGTGTATGGTTTGTCGAAAACAGTGTGCGCGTACGTGTGACCCATGAGGACCTAACATATGCAATCCTACCAGCGTTGTCGTATAAATAAGGACCAATGGCGCCTTATCCTTTCTCACAAAAGTCCATAGTCACTCCCTCTTTAGGACACATTTGTCAGCGACGCGGAAGGCTTCTTGCCAGAGGCCTTTCTCTAGCTTCTGGCCAGAGGCCTTCCTCCCTGGTGGCATGTTTTCTATGGACTCATGCCGACGCTCGTAGGCGGTACATGTCACCAACACCTCCACCGTGGCTATCATAGGGCCGTCTGCTTGCTTGTGTAACTATTTATATACGGATCTACTCGATCTACTGATGGTTGGCGATGCTCGATTCTTTGAATATTGTTAGGGTGCATGTTCTATGAAAAAATTATATCTACTTTATTATGTTATTTCTGGAAGATGTATAGCTACAAGTCCATTTGCATATCTAGCAATCCAATTTATGTAGAAATGCATGCATACATGTGGTGTACGATATATATAATAGAAATATGCTACTATATTTTGATTAAATGCTACGTGGGTTGCGGGTACAACTGTGGATGATACAAGGGTTGCTGGGACACGAAACCGTTAGCATACAAAAATAAATTGCATTGTTTTGTTAAAGCAGACAATTAGGTCAAATTCACTATCTGTGAACAAAGCAAAGCTCCCACAACCAACATGTTAAGACCATCTCCCACCTTACACAAGTGAACACGGGTGCAGGAGAAAATGTGTGTGCGAAACGGTATATTATCGCACATGGTCTGTTTTGACCAATCGTCTGTCCTTTCGCGACGAGTTCCAAAATCATTAGCATAGTGGATGCTCATCACGCACCCACGGGTAGGAACGGTTCAGTTCACCGTGTGTGAAGGACCATTTTCATTTTGTGCGAAGGCCCGATCAGTACTATAGTGCGTTCATGTTATCGATGTCATTGGCGCTAAAGGGGTTCTGGACAAAAAACACAATTTTTCCAACACGAACACACCTAACTGTCAGGATCTATCTAGGAGTAATGTCGTAACGGCGGAGATTTTGGATACATACCCTTGTAGTCCAAAAGCAGTTAACGTTCCAAGAGGAACATGGTTGATGTAGTCGTTCTCGTAGCCGACCTCAAGGTCATGAAGCTTCTTGCAAGTCACCCCTTACTCCATCATGCACTAGTCCGGCTCACGACACCCAAGGTGTTGCTAATGGAAACACCCTCGTGGTTTTGCACACATACGATGTACGAAGACGACCTCCAGTTCTCTGATCTCTGTCGAGAGTGCGGAAGTAGGTCCTCTGACTAGAATCCCTGCAGTGCAACGGCGTGTTGTAGGTGCGTCGTCTCTTGCGTGTATAATCTTTTCTAGGGATCATAACACCACAAGAAGACAATGAGAGAGAGGGATTTATTCTCTAAGGAAAATGCCTTAGAGCTATATTTATGTATATATTCTCACCCATGGACACCCCTTTATATATATGGAGGGAGGTGTACCCTCCCTATTGGGTGTCCCACCTGGGACTAAACAATATAAAGGAAATCCGGGGAGGAGGAGCAGCCAACTGGGCCTCCTAGCGCCCAGCCCAACAGTGGCCAGTAGCAGGAGCCCACCCAGGTGGGACTGCTCCCCGCACACATGGCCGAGCGTGACGAGGTGACCAGGTGGGCTGGCTTGCGGCCCGGCTGGCTCAGCCGCTCGCACTGGTGGGCCTTGGCTGAGGCCGCTGATGCTCAGCATGCTGCCATGAGCCCACTAGTATTCGCTGCAAGATGCGTGGGCTGGTCGACATGGTCCACCAGCCGTCGGTGACTATTGTTTGCTGCCCTTTTTAGGGTGGCTTCCTCCTAGGCCGATTCCCTCAGGAGTTTTGGCCCTTTGAGGAAGTTCCCGTATAAATATTAATTTAAATGTTTATTTAGTATATATTAATTCATAATTAACATATAATAAATGCGTATTATAAAATTCTATTTATTTGAAACACCTTTCGATCTTTTTCCTTTCTCTTCATCCGAACAACTTTGGATTATCTTCGGAATGATTCCAATTTCTCTCTCTTATGTGATTTTATCTTACAAAATGATCTCCTAGCGTCATCATACCCCTAAGTGTGTTACCCCAACATCTCAGGAATGGCACATACATGATCTCTATCATTGATCAATAGAGGGAACATGATGCCATAATAACCCCTCTGCATTCTATAATGTAATGTCATCTGAACCGTAAACGTTAAGTCCAATTCCCTTTGTTTTTTTGATACGACTTGTCCGATATCTGAGCATCGGTGTCATATACCTTGTTCAACCTCGTTACCGATAAGTTGTTTTTTACTTGTTCCCGTGATATTCTATCCCCGTGACCTAGTCACATGTTGCAACATTATGGATATAATCTCACTAAGTCGGTCGTGTGTATCTTCCCGTCACACGGGTGAAAAAAATCCCGATCTTGATACATAGGAATCAATCGTTCCTCTAGATTACCTGAAGCACACCTTTATAACCACCCAGTTACATACATGACGGTTGATGTGATCAAAGCAGCATCGGGAGGCAGTGATTAATATGATCTCACGGTCTAAGGGAAGGAGACTACACTTCTTAACTATTTCAACGATGAACCTTGTGACTTGATCGTGTCGCAATCTTTGGAATATCCATCATATCATTCACTAATGATATGACCTCGTTATCAGTTAACGTTAAAGTAAGTCCATGCTCGGAAACCTTGATCATCAGCTATCCAACGAACTAGTATAAATAGAGACTACTAGGGACCATATTTGTTTCATACCAAACCTATATCAATGCTTGCTCTTGATATAGTTATAGCACAATATGAAACTATTATGAACTAATTAAGCTATGATAATAAAATTCATTTATTATTTGCCTCCAGGGAATATCTCTTCAGTGTCCCACTTGCACTAGAGTACAAAATAATCTAGCTTGCATTTGCTACTAATCATAAACCATGTCACATATGTGTTTATTGATCATGCATGCTCATGGAAAACATCCTATCCTTGATATGTTTAACCAGATCCCTATGTCGTTTGCAAACCGTTAGTGTTTTCCTAATTTTTACATTTACACCATTATCTCAGAATGTGTCGAAGTATGTTTGGCGACAGAGTAAGACTTTGTTTCTAGTGTTTACAATGATGGTCGATCATTCAATTGAACTTTCACTATTGTCACGTAAACTCTGAAAACACACTTATCAGAAGTCGAACTTCTTTAGCCAAAAATTACTTCTATATCTATGTAGATCCTAATCAATAGTGCATCAAATGCAACTGTGATGCCTAACTTTGCTCCTTACAATTTTAAGGATAAATTTAACTCTGGTTTAGTGATTTACTCAGGAATCACCTCAATACATGTTCTTACAACTAAGGACTTGTTTTTCAAACCAGAAACTTTGGTCACATTACGTCGAGTACACAATATGGTTATGTGGAAGAACCTATGACTAATGCATAGGAGATGTAACGCATCTCTTTTCTTTCTATTAACCATGGTTGTAATGCTAAGATGAACTCAATGCTTACAAGTAAGAACTTCTTTCTCGCCAAAAAGTAAGATACACAAACAAGGATTATAAAATTTTATTTAAGTCCACTAATCCAAACGATAAACTTTGAGGGAAGGGGTGATGTTGGCCATAAACTATTTTGCTTGCCGTCATCAAGCCACATTGACTCATTTCCTTCCAGCAATTCTCAAGTAGGTTATCTTGTTTCATAAAACTGGACACGTATCAAATACTTGTAAACTACAATGAGTGTTTGCAAGAATAACATCTATAATTTTTATATTTAACATATACCCTTTTCATCCATGACCTCCACTGCAATCAAGCCCTTTTTGAGACTTCTTAACTCTAATGCAAGATTGCTAAGTGATTCTCCAAGCTTATGTTTTCTTTCACCATGGCAGGAAACTCATCCAACGGCTCACGCTTAATGAGCCAAATTTGCGTGAAAACACAATCATAGTCTAGTCTCCATCGAATGGAGCATGGCCTGTTGGACAACAATGGAAGAAACACTCATCGTTGTGGAGTCATCGGACTATCTCCTAATGTCTATTGTATCAAGAAGAGAAGATCATCTATTATGAGGATATCCCTCGGGCATGGCTATTAATCTATAAAGTTGGACCCTTCTGCTAAGTTCCACATCAATCAAGAAAATTCCCATGGTCACTGCTTGTTGGCTCAAAATATATCGAGCTCGTCGAGGAACCCCAAGAGCAAGGTATGATGAGCACAGCAGCAAGTTTTCCCTCAGTCATGAAACCAAGGTTATCGAACCAGTAGGATCAAGGAAACACCTCCAAGGTGTTGTTTCCAACTTGGAATCCTGCACAACACAACCACAGAACTTTTGCCCCAACTTACAAAGGATTAAACGTATTGTGTGGAAGATAGTACTTGCAGAAAGTAAATAGTAAATAGTAACTATAGAAGGTATAACAATGGTAAAAGCATGGATCAGGGTCCATAGTTCACTAGAGGTGATTCTCCTTAAGATATGTGACATGTTGGGTGAACAAATTATAGCGGAGCAATTGACAGACACCGAGAAAGCATACATGCATATAGTAATCATCTTGACTCCTACAAGATTTGATTGGGCATTACAACATTATACATAGATCGTAATCCAACTGCGTCTATGACTAATAATCTACCTTCAGGTTATCATCCGAACCCCCTCCAGTATTAAGTTGCAAGCAACAGATAATTGCATTAAGAAAAGTGTGTAAAGTAAAAAATATGATTGTTCTATGAACAAAGGATTGATGTTTTCTCCCTAGTAGCAACAGCACATCTAGTACCTTAGAGATTTCTATCACTTCCCCAGATTCCTAGAGGTATGAACCCACTATCGAGCATAAATACTCCCTCTTGGAGTTGCTAGCATATACTCGGCCAAGATAGCTACTAACAACGGAAAGCATGCAAGATCACAAATAACATAGACATGATAGAATCAATAATCAATCTGAAATAGCATCTCAATATCCATCGGATCCCTGCAAACCCAACATGTAGGATTACAAATAGGTGATCTTGATCATGAACGGAGCTCACAAGATCTAAACATGGTAGCACAAAGGAGAAGAACCAACCATCTAGCTACTACATCGACCCGTAGTCAAGGGATGAACTACTCATGCATCACACCGGAGGCATTCATGGTGATGAAGAAGACCTCCAGGGTGATCTCTCCCCTCCGGCAGGGTGCCGGGAAGAGCTTTAGATCCCTCCCGATCTAGGGATGGAGATGATGGTGGCTACTGACTCTTTCGTGGAATTTTGATCGGGTACTTAGGGTTTTCGTCCCTTGGGGTCTTTATAGGCGAAGGGGCAAGGTCGGTGGAGCGTCAGGGGGCCACACCAGGTGGCGGCGCGCCTAGGGCTGACCGCGCCACCCTAGGGTGTGGCCGCCCTGGTGCCCCTCTTCGTCTCCCCTCCGGACTCCATATTCCTTCTGGTGAAATATTGACTTGGGCTTTTTCCGGTCCAATTCCGAGAATATTTCCTTACTAGATTTTCTAAAACCAAAAACAGCAGAAAACAGGCAACTGGCATTGTGGCATCTTGTTAATAGGTTAGTTCTAGAAAATGTGTAAAAATACTCCAAAGTTTGGACAAAACATAAGAAAGTAGATATAAAACAGGCATGGAACATCAAAAATTATAGATACGTTTTCAATGTATCAACATCCCCGAGCTTAACTCCTGCTCGTCCTCGAGTAGGTAAGTGATAAAAAAGAATGATTTTTTTGAGGTGACATGCACCATCATAATCTTGATCAAAGTATTTGTAAAACATTGATAGCTAGGATCATAGTACTTTAACATAGCATGAAAGATATAGTTCTAACAATAAGACATAGCAACTATGTTATAACATGAAAAGGTACAAACAAAAGATTCATGAATAACAATTGTTTGAAAGCCGTTTGTTTGTTTCGCATATAGAAAACATAATGAGAATGGCATTCAACTTGTCCCTCATAGTGTAGCAAAACATAAATGCATAGGACACCTTCAAAGTTCATAAGGGTGACTAGATACAAATAGTTTAAGAATAAGTAATATTAAAGTTATGAATCAATCAACAAGTCTTAGGACAATGCGCTTTAAACTAAGAATGGCCACTATGCTCTCTCAATAGGTGCATAAATATAGAAGATGGAGACTCAACATAAAAAGTAAAAGAAAGGCCCTTCATGGAAGGAAGCAGGGATTCAAGTCTCAAAAAGAGCTTCCAAAAATGATGGTACTTATTAGCTTTTAGCTCTCATTGCCCCTATCATAAGCATCTTTAGGTGATTAAGGTTAAAGTGAACAAATATGAGGATATGCTTGACAAGTTACAAGTTGAAATCTCATGCCACTTACTTACGAAGACCAAACCTCATGCTACTCAACTTTAGTCATAAGTAAGTTCTTGTCATTGTAAGTACATGTGTATCATAGAGAACCGCCAATGGGGTACCCCTTGTCCGATGATACGGAAGCATTCCCATATCAAAATGACAAGCCAAGCAGACAATGAGCATCTCAACGAACTTTTTATTTGCTATTTGCATAGGTTTTTATTAAGGATGCTTCACAGATTGCTCATTATGGTTATGCTGCAAGTTTCCACCATAATTAGGCATGGATTAGGCTAGCGGCCCAGGCGTTTCTCTAACACATATACAAACTCCATGATCTTACAAGCTCCCCTTTTGTTTCACACCGTCGGGATCCATAAGCAAAACAACATGATATCAACTAAATAAAGTGCAATGTTGAAAGCGTACCCCATGGTAACATGGTTCTGCTAATTCACAACTTATAAAGCGCAAGCATATACGCAACATAGATGGGCACAATGGTTCAAGTTTACTACGTGCAAGAAAAGTAAAGTGTGCCATCAAGTTCGTGAGAGCTTTAATCACTAATTTTCACATAACAAGTTTAATTCGGAAGGTAGATAAAAACATGAATATACTTGGAATAGCAAATGCTAATAGGTAGGTATGGTGGACTCTTTGGGATAACTTGGTTTTATTTGGAGTTGGATGCATGAGTGGAACTCATACTTGGTATGGAGGCTAGCAAAAGACTGGGAGCGACCAACTAAGAGAGCAATAATGGCCATAATCATGCAAAGCGACAAAATATTAGTAATTAAAGCATAAAGTGATATTACAAGTCGAAAACTAAATAATCATAGAGGCTATGGTGACTTGGTATAGTCTTAACATGGTGTGAGCATGCGCCAAGTCAACCCAAATAAAGCATCAAAGGAGAATACCACAATATTATGCTTTTATATGCTAAAACAACACATGATTCTTTCAAGGCACATTAAGAAATCTCAATTGTTTATAACAAGTCATGCTACAACAATAATCACTAAGCATAAAGCCAAAACAATATCAAGCATGACATGAAAAATCCTAGGCCACAGTCAAAAACAAGACTCCTTTTGTACCACTTATAAGCATGAATTTTTCCTACTATTTTCCAATCCAAATCTACCTATTTGAAAACTAATGTATGAATACGGGGGTCCAATCAGTTTATTCAAGCAAACGAAGCAAACGAAAACTAAAAACAAAAACGAAGATGCTCCAAGAACAACGCAATTGTGCATGAAACAATAAAAATGAAGTGTTTGGAAGGAACCTGAGATTTTTATTGATGAAGAAGGGGATGCCTTGTGCATCCCCAAGCTTTGACGCTTGTACTTCTTGAATATTTCTTGGGGTGAAACGGGTGCATCCCCAAGCTTGAGCTTTTGTCCATATTCATCTTATCACATTGTTCTTCCCTACACTTTAAAATTTCCTTCATAGAAAACTTCACATAATCTTCATTAGCAACATTAGTATACTCAAGATAATAAGTCTTTAGGTTCAATTCCAACACAAGTAAAACTTCCATTAAAACACAAGCTACTGTAGCACTTCCTTTTAAAAGTTCAATAATTTTGGTAAGAACTCAAAGAGAAAGAGATTTAAGAGGCAATGCAAATAATGGCAGAAATCTGTCAAAACAGACCAGCAGATAAAAACCATTTTTTTCGAAGACCTTCTGTTGCTCAAATCGAAAAGTGTTGAACTAATGAAAGTTAAATAACAACCTGGGGCAGAAGAACAAAATATTACAGCTCAATCTGACATACATAGATTTTTAACGAATTTTTAAAGCGAAGCACAAAAATCTGTTTCAGAACAGCAACTTTCCCAAGTCTTACTTCTCTCTCATTAGAGGTTACTATTGGCACAAAAACCACACAAAAATGATAAGGAGAGGTTATTATTGAAGCAATAACTTCCAAGACTCAACAAAATATTCCTAACGAAATTTGGGTTATCTCCCAATAAGTGCTTTTCTTTAACGCCTTTGAGCTAGGCTTAGTAATTTGAGAAGATGCTCACATAAGAAATATGAATTGAAGCAAAAGAGAGAATCAAGGAGCAAATATGATACACATTTAAGTCTAACCCACTTCCTATGCATACAAACCTTGTAAGAAAATAAATCAAAGAAGTACATAGTAACAAGAATGGGTAGATAAAACAAGAGCAACTTTGGAACTTTTAATATAAAGAGAGGTGTTTTAGTATCATGAGAATTCCAACAACCATATTTTCTTCTCTCGTAATGATTTCCAGTAGCATCATGAACAAACTTAACAATATAAATATCACACTCATCCTCCTTTGTTAAGCATGGAGGGCTATCAAATTAAGTATTAGTTAAAGAGTTACTCTTATTGGGAGGTAGACATGGGTAGCTGCTCCATTCTTCCTCCTCATTTTCATCCAATGAGCTTCCAGTTTCAGCAATTTCTTATTCCATAGGCTCCTGCAAGGCATTAGTCTCTTCCGTTGGTGGAGAGCATCTATTAAGATATTCAAGAATATAGCCATTTTCTTCCTTGTAATTATCAAAGCAAAATTTAAGTATATCATAAACCTCATATTTATAAGGTGCATAATCGGTATTTTCAAGCAAATAAGCAAGTTCAAATGCACCCTTCTAAGCAATAAATTCTTCAATTTGTTCCACATCATAAAATTCATAATTTCCCTTAACATAAGAAGATATGGTAACATCATCATTATACTCACATTGAAAAGGGAGGTGTTTATACTTCTTACGGCAACAAGATTTATCAAAGAAATAAGTAACATTATAAGTAGAGCACACGTTTCTAGCAATGGTATACAATTTAATGGTATACAATTTATGAATTTGTTCCCATAAGTGTTTTCCTTTTTGTCATAAGCGGTGTTCCTTATCATAATATTTTTGTTCTTCCGTGAACCCACCTTGCCAATAAGATTCAGTTTCAAAGAAAGAAACCATTATAGAAAGCATGATAAAGCAAGACAATAACAGACCAACGAAAATAACAACTATAGTAGGAACTATTTTTTGTATTTTTGATAAAAATAAACAAGCAAACAAAGCAAAAAATAAACTAAGAAAAAAAACAAAGTAAAGAGATTGGTTATGAAGGACTTCTCTTGTGAAGGTGTCCTTGACTCTCCGGCAACAGCGCCAGAAAAGGCTGCTTGTTGGCTCAAAATATATCGAGCTCGTTGAGGAACCCCAAGAGGAAGGTATGATGAGCACATCAGCAAGTTTTCCCCCAGTTATGAAACCAAGGTTATCGAACCAGTAGGATCAAGGAAACACCTCCAAGGTGTTGTTTCCAACTTGGAATCCTGCACAACACAACCACAGAACTTTTGCCCCCAACTTATAGTGAGGTTATCAATCTCACCGGTTTTGCTGAAAACAAATGATTAAACGTATTGTGTGGAAGATAGTAATTGCTTACAGAAAGTAAATAGTAACAGTAGAAGGTATAGTAATGGTAAAATCATGGACCGGGGTCCATACTTCACTAGAGGTGATTCTCCTTAAGATAGATAACATGTTGGGTGAACAAATTACAGCGGGGCAATTGACAGACACCGAGAAAGCATACATGCATATACTAATCATCTTGACTCCTACGAGATTTGATTGGGAATTACAACATTATACATAGACCGTAATCCAACTGCATCTATGACTAATAATCCACCTTTAGGTTATCATCCGAACCCCCTCCAGTATTAAGTTGCAAGCAACAGATAATTGCATTAAGCAAAGTGTGTACAGTAAACAATACGATTGTTCTATGAACAAAGGATTGCTGTTTTCTCCCTAGTAGCAACATCACATCTAGTACCTTAGAGATTTCTGTCACTTCCCCAGATTCCTAGAGGCATGAACCCACTATCGAGCATAAATACTCCCTCTTGGAGTTACTAGCATCTACTTGGCCAAGATAGCTACTAACAACGGAAAGAATGCAAGATCACAAATAGCATAGACATGATAGAATCAATAATCAATATGAAATAGCATCTCAATATCCATCGGATCCCCACAAACACAACATGTAGGATTACAAATAGATGATCTTGATCATGAACGGAGCTCACAAGATCTAAACATGGTAGCACAAAGGAGAAGAACCAACCATCTAGATACTACATGGACCCGTAGTCCAGGGATGAACTACTCATGCATCACACCGGAGGCAGTCATGGTGATGAAGAAGGCCTCCCGGGTGATCTGTCCCCTCCGGCAGGGTGCCGGGAAGAGCTTCAGATCCCTCCCGATCTAGGGATGGAGATGACAGCGACTACAAACTCTTTTGTGCAATTTTGATCAGGTACTTAGGGTTTTCGTCCCGAGGGATCTTTATAGGCGAAGGGGCAAGGTCAGTGGAGCGCCAGGGGGCCCACACCAGGTGGCGGCGCGCCTAGGGCTGGCGACGCCACCATAGGGTGTGACCGCCCTGGTGCCCCTCTTCGTCTCCCCTCTGGACTCCGTATTCCTTCTGGTGAAATATTGACTTGGGATTTTGTCCGGTCCAATTTCGAGAATATTTCCTTACTATCTTTTCTAAAACCAAAAACAGTAGAAAACAGGCAACTGGCACTGTGGCATCTTGTTAATAGGTTAGTTATAGAAAATGTGTAAAAATACTCCAAAGTGTGGACAAAACATAAGAAAGTAGATATAAAACAAGGTTGGAACATCAAAAATTATAGATACGTTTACAACGTATCAGTCACAAAGGACCTCAATGGGATAGGCTAAGATCTACTAAGATATTTGTAAAGACATCTTGAATAAGTTCATAATATGCGCTCAATTCATAATTGAGATCCCACTAAAATTGTCATCCCTTAGACGATTTTAGCGATCACACGATCCCTTTACACCATATCATCCCCGATCATCACGACCTTTGATACAGCTGCCGAGGTTGAAAATATTCGTCGATCACATCATCCATGTGACTCGTGCTCGATATTTTGATCTCCTGTGTTCTAAGGCCATGTTTGTACATGCTAGGCTTGTCAATCCAACCTTAATGTATTCGCAGGGCATACATGGCTTGCACCTACTGTACGCAAACGTAGAGATGTCTAGCACCTGATCATCATTGCATGCTTCATAACTGCGAACTTTCTTGGCGGTGCACACTAAAGGGAGAACACTATATTGGTATTAATAAGGATCATCCTGTATAGTATGCTACCATTAAGTATCTAATACTATAACACAATATGATGTATAAAAGGTATCAACATCATATGTATATAGTGATATGATATGGTCCTTCTCGCGTATTCATCTCCATCGAGCGCTCCGGCATGATCTCCATCTTCCCACTAGTTTGACGCCAAGTCCACGACGCCACCAGCAAGTCATCCATCAGAACGATGACTATTACTATGCTACTTAGTAACAGAAAATTAAACTACTTTACTTTCGTAATGACCAAGACCATATCAAGTCACAAGCCCTCCTGCAAAATAAAGTTAGATGCCTCTACTTTATCTTTTGCAAATTTTACGTGGCTGCTAGGGATTTCGTGATATAATAGTTTTTAATCTATGAACTTTCCAACCATAACATGGACCAAATAGTTGTATCTACTACACCCCTTTCGGCCCCCCATTGTAAATGCTATATAAACTATTGATTAAGAGACACACATCCGCTAGCCACTTATACGGTACAAGACGTATGTTGAGTGTGGAACCAGTCTCGCATAAGTCCCGACCGCTTCATCAATTAATGAAGTGATATAAACAAGTACATGTAAGAGGGTAACAACTATAGGATCAATGCCCACACAATCCACGTGCATACTGGTCGTACAAGCATTACTACGCATAGATCGGCTCTGATACCACTGAAGGCGTTTGGGACATAAAACACAAAATTTTCCTAGACAAACACACCTAACTGTCAGGATCTATCTAGGAGTAAGGCAGTAACGGTGGAGGTTTCAGATACATACCCTTGTAGTCCGAAAGCAGTTAACGTTCCGAGGGGAACATGGTTGATGTAGTCATGCTCGTAATCGACCTCAAGGTCATGAAGCTCCTCGCAAGTCATCCCTTGCTCCATCATGTAGCAGTCCAGCTCACGACACCAAGGTGCCACTAATGGCAGCACCCTCGTCATTTTGCACACACACACACACGGTGTACGAAGATGACCTCCAGTTCTCTGATCCCTATGAGAGTGTAGAAGTAGATCCTCTGGCCGGAACCTCTGCAGCCCAACGGCGGGCTGCTGGTGCATCATCTTTTGCGTGTATAGTCCTTTCTAGGGACCATGCCAACATAAGAATACAAGGGGAGAGAGATTTATTCTTTAAGTAAAATGCCTTAGGGAATTGTTTGTGTGTACATTCCCACCCATGGACACCCCTTTATACATATGGAGGGAGGTATTCCCTTCCCATTAGGTGTCCCATGTGGGACTAAACAAGATAAAGGAAATAGGGGGAGGAGGGGCAGTCAACTGGGCCTCCTAGCGCCCAACCCAACATGAGCCAGCAGTAGGAGCCCGCCAAGGTGGGCCTCCTCCCCGTGCACACGGCCCATCGCGATGAGGTGGTGGGAGGCAGTGGCTAGGTGGGCCGGCTTGTAGCCCGGAAGCTCCCAGCGCTCGCTCACGCCTGCCTGCCCGCCCTTGGGTGGGCCGTGGCTTGAAGGGAATATGCCTGAGAGGCAATAATAAAGTGGTTATTATCTTATTACATGTTTATGATAAATGTTTATTTTGCATGCTATAATTATATTAATTGGAAACGTTAATATATGTGTGTTTAATAACAAATAGAAGGCTCCTAGTTATGCCTCTCTTATAAACTAGCTCGTTGATTAACAAGATGATCAAGGTTTCCTGATCATGGACATTGGATGTTGTTAATAACGAGGTCACAACATTGGTGGAATGATGTGATGAACATTCATCCAAAGTATAGCATTACGATCAAAGTCATTATGTTTATATTGCTATAACATCATACGAAGTAATCTTAGTCCTTAGACCATGAGATCATGTTAATCACTAACACCGGAAGAGTATCTTGATAACATCAAACGTCACACCGTAACAGGGTGACTATAAAGGTGGGTTTAGTGCTACGAAGGTGTTATGTAGAGGCTCATGGATCAACAGTGGGATTTTTCCATCCCGATGACAGATAGATATACTCAGGGCCCTCTTGGTGATATCACATTGAAATAGCTTGCAAGCAAGTGATGCGATCACTAGAATGTTATATCACGAGAACGAGAAAAGAGTACATGTCGGTAACAAGATCAAACTAGATATTGAGATACCGATGATCAAATCTCAGACATGTAATATATCACGAGACAAAGGGATTTAGTTACGACATTAAAGTTTCCCACGATCACAGGAGTCATCGTTGAATGTGTGAGAGTCAGTATGGATCTTCAGGTCCCGCTGCTGATTATTGATCAGAGAGGGTTCTCTATCATGTCTGCGTTATTTGTGAACCATAGAGTGACACACTTAAGGGATACCGACACCATTTGGACAAAATATGTTTCAGATAAAGATTTAAGAAAGCGCTGGAATCATTTCGATGGAAACCGGAATTGTTTCGGGTGAAATTGCAGAAACTAGTTCTGCATGTGATATTGAAATGTTGTAGGGGGTTTTATGTGAATGTTTGTTGATTAATATAATTAAAAAAAATCTGAATAAAATAAATAAAATAGTTTTATTAAATGAGAGATACATTAATTTTGGTGGAAAATTAATGCATGTGTGAGTGGAATTTTGAGTGGAGGCTTTTTATGGGAGTGGGAGCTCCACCCTCATGAATGTGGAAGAGGTGGGGGCACCCACCATGGCTGCCATGCCATGGCCCTTGGCTGCCCCCCCCTCTCCCTATAAAAGGCCCCCTCTCCTCCTCTCACATTACACCTCCTCGTGAAGGATCTCTCTCCCCTCTAAAAATTATTCCCCATGGTCTCGGATTAGCGAGATACATGTTCCTGGTGGCTTTATCTGGAAAGGAGTTGTTGCTTCTGTTGCATCACTGGAGTGAGAACGTGGAGGTTGTTGGGGTATCGGACATGTATGCGATCACGGATGTACCGCTGCTTTGCGATGCTGGACTTGCTGGTGCTGGACCTGATGGACGTGCTGGTGCTAGACCTGCTGGACTCACTAGACTTCATCACAATCTTGAGATCGGCAAGCATTCGACTACATCATCCACGAGTTCCATCTTGTCAACAAAGTTTTGTTTTCTTCGAGGGTATGTTCTCTATGTATATATATTCACCCATTGCTTGTATCTAATAGATAGATCTTGGCGTATAATAGTTCCCATCGTAGGAATTATTTTTGTTTTCTATGCTGCGAACCCAACATGGTGAGGCCCTCCGGCGTTGGCCTATAGCCGCCCACCCATGCCCCAGCTAGTATCCGCCGCGCGCGTGCGGGGCTGGTCGACGTGGCCCACCAGTAGTCGGTGGCTGTCGTATGCTACCTTTTTCCGTGTGGCTTCCTCCTGGGCCGATTTCCCCGGGAGTTTTGGCCCTTTGAGGAAGTTGCCCTATAAATATTTATTTAGTATATATTAATTCATAAATAACATATAATAAATGCATATTATAAATTGCTATTAATCCGAAACATCTTTCGGTCTTTTCCTTTCTCTTCCTCCGAACAACTTTGGATTCTCTTAGAAACAATTCCGGTTTCTCTCTCTTCTGTGATTCCATCTTACAGAACGATATCCTAGTATCATCATACCCTTAAGTGTGTTACCCCAACGGCTCGGTAATGGCACAGACATGATCTCTATCAATGATCAATAGCGGGACCAGGATGCCCATAATGACCGCTATGCATTCCACGATGTAATGTCGTTTGAACCGTAAACTTCGAGTCCAATTTCCTTTGTTTCTTTGATACGACTTGTCCGAGATCTAATCATTGGTATCGTATATGTTGTTCAATCTCGTTACCGACAAGTTCTGTTTTACTTATTCCGTGATATTCCATCCCCGTGACCTAGTCACATGTCGCAACATTATGGATGTAATCTCACCAAGTCGGCTGTGTGTATCTTCCCGTCACACGGGTGAACAAATCCTGATCTTGACACATAGGCCTCAAGTGTTTCTCTAGATTACCTGAAGCACACCTTTATGGCCACCCAGTTACGGACATGATGGTTGATGTGATCAAATCAGCATCGGGAGACAGTGATTAATATGATCTCATGGTCTAAGGAGAAGGAGAATATGATTCTAACTATTGCAATGATGAACCTTGTGACTTGATCGTGTCATAATCTTTGGGTAATTTCCATCATATCATTCACTAATTATATGACCTTGTTGTCAGTTGACGTTAAAGCAAGTCCATGATCGGGAAATCTCGATCATCAGCTGCCCAACGAACTAGATTTTGTTTGTTTCATACCACACCTATGAAGGAAATATGCCCTGAGAGGCAATAATAAAGTTGTTATTATGTATTCCTTGTATATGATAGATGTTTATTTTGCATGCTATAATTGTATTGATAGGAAACATCAATACATGTGTGTTTAATAAACAAAAAGGGTTCCTAGTTATGCCTCTCTTATAGACTAGCTTGTTGATTAACAAGATGATCAAGGTTTCCTGATCATGGACATTGGATGTTGTTAATAACAAGGTCACAGCATTTGTGAAATGATGTGATGAACATTCATCCGAAGTATAGCATTACGATCAAGTCATTATGTTTATATTGCTATAACATCATACGAAGTAATCTTTATCCTTAGACCATGAGATCATGTTAATTGCTAACACCGGAAGAGTATCTTGATAACATCAAACGTCACACCGTAAGAGGGTGACTATAAAGATGGGTTCAGTACTACGAAGGTGTTATGTTGAGGCTCATGGATCAAGAGTGGAATTTGTCAATCTAGATGACGGATATATATACTCTGGGCACTCTCGGTGATATCACATTAGGATAGCTTGCAAGCAAGTGATGTGATCACTAGAATGTTATATCACGGGAACGAGAAAAGAGTGCATGTCGGTAACGAGATCAAACTAGGTATGGAGATACCGATGATCGAATCTTGGACATGTAATATATCGAGAGACAAAGGGATTTAGTTACAAGCATTAAAGGTTCTCACGATCACAGGAGTCATCGTTGAATGTGTAGGAGTCAGTACGGATCTCCAGGTCCCGCTTCTGATTATTGATCGGAGAAGGGTCTCGATCATGTCTGCATTATTCGTGAACCGAAGGGTGGCACACTTAAGAGTTACCGGACACCATTTTGGAGCACATATGTTTCAGACGAAAGAATTGCAAAGCGCGGGAATTGTTTCAATAGAAACCGGAAATTGTTTCGGGTGAAATTGCAGAAGGTGGTTCTGCATGTGATATTGAAATATTGCAAGGGCTATATGTGAATGTTTGTTAATTAAAGTAATTAACAAAATTCTAAATAAATTTAATAAAAGAGTTTTATTAATGAGAGAGCATTAAATTTGGAGAAATTTAATGCATTTAAAGTGGAGACTTTAAAAGGGAATGTGAAGAGGCATTTTAATGTGGAGGTTACCACCACATGAATGGGGAGGTGAGGGGTCACCCCATGCGCCGCCATGGAGAGAGGGGCACCCTCCTCCTATAAAGGCCACCCATTCCTCCTTCATCCACACACCTCCTTGTGAAGGATCTCTCCCTCTAGAATTATTCCCCATGGTCTCGGATTAGCGAGATATATGTTCCCGTGGCATTTCGTCGAAGGAGTTCTTGCTGCTCACTGGATCGCTGGAGCGAGGAGGTGGAGGTTGTCCGGTGGCTTGAACGTGTGTGCGAGGACGGATGCGCTGCTGATTTGCGGCGCTCGGACTTCCACACGATCTTGAGATCGGCAAGCGTACAACTACATCAACCACGAGTTCCTACTCGTTAACAAAACTCGTTGTCTTCGAGGGTAAGTTCTCCATGGATGTATGTCCACCCGTTGCTCTGTATCTAGTAGATAGATCTTGGCGTATAGTTCTCATCGTAGGAAATTTTTTGTTTTCTATGTTGCGGACCCAACAGTGGTATCAGAGCCTGATCTATGCGTAGCTACTTTGCACGGGTAGTACACATATGTTTATATATGGGCGATGATGATCATGTTATTGCATCTTCTATGTACTTTGGATATTGGTGGCATAGTGGGATGAAGCGGCCCGGACCAACCTTACATGTCATCGTACATGAGACCGGTTCCAATGACATGCAACTAGTTTTGCATAAGTGGCTAGCGGGTGTCTGTCTCTCCTACTATAGTCAATATCTGATTTACAACGAGTTGCTAATAACTTGGTTATCCTCGTTGTGGTTCATGTTCGTAGGTAAGACCGGTTCTATCTCCGAAAGCCCTAAGGCACGTAAAACTTGCAATTGATAAATTAGAGGCGTCTAGTTTAGATCGTTGCTGGGCTAGTGTCTTGATATGGTATTGTTGTAAGTAGATGTATGATAGATACTCTTACAACTCACTTAACGTGTAAGTTCTATAGACCTTGGCCTTACACACAAAGGAATGATAGAGATCATACCACGATGCAAATGATAGAGATCAAATGCATGGACCATATCACCTCACTTCACACATTAGCATCTTATATTGCTAGTTTGGCGCTTTTGGTAGCATTATAAGATGATCCCTCATTTAGATATCAAGATAAAATGTGTTCTTCCTTAAGTATGCACCTTTTGTGGATTGTGTTTTGAGGCATCACGTGATGATCGGGTGTTCTCGACTCTACGCTTTCATACAACGGGTGTAAGACAGTTTTACACACGCAAATACTAAGGTTCTTACTTGACGAGCCTAGCATGTACAGACATGGCCTCGGAACACGGACCGAAAGGTTAAGCATGATTCATATAGTTGATATGATGCCCATATAGATGCTCGCCTTTGAAGCTACACCGACTCACGTGATGATCGGACTTGGTGTAGTGGATTTGGTTCATGTAATCACCAAAAGGACACGAGGGATGTCGTTTTTGAGTGGGAGTTCATTAGTAATTTGGATTAGTTGAACTCAATCTATCATAAACTTAGTCTAAATATATTTTAAAAATTCTGTTGTAGATGGCACCACCTTCTTTTAATTTCAATGTGTTCATGGAGAAAGAGAAGCTTTCTACGAATGGTAGCAACTTCACCAACTGGGCTATGAATTTGAGGATTCTCCTCACTGCTGCACAAAAGCAATATGTGCTAGAGGCACCGCTAGGCCCCCCACCAGCTCCTGATGCCCCTGACGAGGAAAAGAACGTCTATATAACTCATCAGGAGGACCACAACTTAGTTCATTGCGGCATACTGTATGTGCTAGAGCCAGAACTTCGAAAACGTTTCGAAAATGGCAATGCCTTTGATACCATGGGAGAATTGAAAATGATTTTCGATACCCATGCTGCCGTAGAGAGTTATAATGCTTCTGAAAAGTTCTTTAGCTGCATGATGGAAGAGAACATCTCCGTTAGTGAGCACGTACTCAAAATGTCTGGGTACGACGATAAGCTTGTGTCCTTGGGAATAACGATTCCCATTGACTTAGGCATACATCGTGTTCTCCAATCTCTGCCACCTAGCTACAAGAGCTTCATGATGAACTATAATATGCAGGGCATGAAGAAGTCTCTTCCCAAGCTTCTGTCAATGCTTAAGTCTGCAGAAGTGGAGATTAGGAAAGAACATAAAGTGTTGATGATCAATAAGACCACCGGTTTCAAGAAGGACAAGAAAGGCAAGAAGAAGGGAAAGAAGGGCGGCAAATCTGTTGCCGCGCCTGAAAAGAAACCCCGAGCTGGCCCTAAGTCGACAATCGAGTGCTACTATTGCAAGGATCGGCCATTGGAAGCATAATCGCCCCAAGTATTTGGCGGACAAGAAGGCCGCAAGGCAAACAAAGGTATATGTGATATACATGTTATTGATGTGTACTTGACTAGTACTGCAGTAGCACCTGGTTATTTGAGACGGGATCTGTTGATAATATATGTATCTAGGTTCAGGGTATTTGGAACAAGCGACAACTAGCAAGGGATGAGGTCACGATGCGGGTTGGCAATGGATCAAGAGTTGATGTGATCGCCGTCGGAACGCTGCCTCTCCATATGCCATCGGGATTAGTTATAAACCTGAATAATTGTTATTTGGTGTCTGCACTGAGCATGAACATTGTATCCGGATCGTGTTTGGTGCAAAGTGGGTATTCGTTGAAGTCTGAAAACAATGGTTGTTCGATTTATATGAATAATATCTTTTATGGTCATGCACCTGTGTTGAATAGTTTATTTCTGTTGGATCTCGATAGTAGTATTACGCATATTCATAATGTTGATGCTAAAAGGATTAAACTTGATAATGATATATCTACATATATGTGGCACTGTCGTCTAGGTCATATTGGTGTTAAACGCATGAAGAAACTCCATTCTGATGGACTTTTGGAATCACTTGATTTTGAATCATTTGATACATGTGAGCCATGCCTTGTGGGCAAGATGACTAGAACGCCGTCTTCCGGTTCAATGGAAAGGGCGACAGATTTATTGGAAATCATACTGATGTGTGTGGACCAATGAGTGTGTCGGCGCGAGGTGGATATCGTTATTTTGTTACTTTCGTGGATGATTTGAGTAGATACGGGTATATCTATTTGATGAAACATAAGTCTGAAACCTTTGAAAGGTTCAAAGAATTTCAGAATGAAGTGGAAAATCATCGTAACAGAAAGATCAAATTTCTGCGGTCCGACCGTGGAGGAGAGTATCTTAGTTACGAGTTTAGCACACATATGAATGACTGTGGAATAGTTTCACAACTCACGCCTGCCGGAACACCACAACGTAATGGTGTGTCAGAACGTCATAATCGTACCTTATTGGATATGGTTCGATCTATGATGTCTCTGACTGACTTGCCACTGTCATTTTGGGGTTATGCACTAGAAACCACTGCATTCACTTTAAATAGGGCACCATCTAAATCCATTGAAAATACACCGTATGAATTATGGTTTGGAAACAAACCTAAGCTGTCATTTCTTAAAGTTTGGGGATGCGATGTTTATGTGAAGAAACTTCAACCGGATAAACTCGAACCCAAAGCGGAAAAATGCGTCTTCATAGGATACCCTAAGGAAACGATTGGGTATACCTTCTATCAGATCCGAGGAAAGGTCTTTGTTGCAAGAATGGATCCTTTCTTGAGAAGGAGTTTCTCGCGAAAGGTGTGAGTAGTCGGTAGAACTCAAGAGGTTATTGAACCTTCTCTTCATGAAATGGCGAGTAGCGCAGCTCCGAAGTTGTTTCGGAGTTGACTTCACCTAATGAAGAGAGAGCTAATGATATTGATCATGAAACTCAAAGAGGACACTACCAAACCTCGCAGTCAAGGGGACACGGCAGCTCTGAACTGTACGGCAATCCTGTTATGAATTTTATGATTGATGAAATAGATGACCCTGCGACGTATGAAGAAGCGATGATGAGCCCTGATTCCAACAAATGGCTAGAAGCCATGAAATCCGAGATGGAATCCATGTACGAGAACCAAGTTTGGAATTTGGTGGACTTACCTCACGACCGAAAGGCCGTTGAGAATAAATGGATTTTCAAAAGGAAAACTGATGCTGATGGTAATGTGACCATCTATAAGGCTCGACTTGTCGCAAAGGGGTTTCGATAAATTCAAGGAGTTGACTACGATGAGACATTCTCTCCCGTAGCGATGCTTAAATCGGTTAGGATTATGTTAGCAATTGCTGCATATTTCGATTATGAAATATGGCAGATGGATGTCAAAACTGCGTTCCTCAATGGTAATATTGAAGAAGAGTTGTATATGATACAACCTAAGGGTTTTGTCGATCCTAAGGATGCTAATAAGGTGTGCAAACTTCAGCGATCCAACTATGGACTGAAGCAAGCATCACGAAGTTGGAATCTCCGCTTTGATGAGGTGATCAAAGAGTTTGGATTTGTCCAAACTTATGGAGAGGCTTGTATTTACAAGAAAGTGAGTAGGAGCAATGTGGCATTTCTAATATTATATGTGGATGACATATTATTGATTGGAAATGATATAGATCTTTTAAACAGTGTTAAAAGTTATCTAAAGAGCAAATTTTCGATGAAAGACCTTGGTGAAGCTTCATATATATTAGGCATTAAAATCTATAGAGATAGATCAAGACGCCTAATTGGGCTATCGTAGAGTACATACCTTGATAAGATATTAAAGAAGTTTAATATGGACGGAAGTAAGAAGGGGTACTTACCTATGTTGCAAGGCAAGACATTGAGTAAGACTCAAAGTCCGGCTACAGCGGAAGAAAGAGAGATAATGGATAAGGTCCCCTATGCCTCAGCCATAGGCTCTATAATGTATTCCATGCTATGTACAAGATCGTATGTGGCACATGCTATTAGATTGACTAGTAGGTACCAATCTGATCCAGGTTCGGAACACTGGATAGCGGTCAAGAATATCCTTAAGTACTTGAGAAGAACTAAGGATATGTTTCTTGTATACGGAGGTGAAGAAGAGCTAGTCGCTAAGTGTTATGTCGATGCTAGCTTTGACACTGATCCGGATGACTCTAAGTCTCAATCCGGAAACGTATTTCTCTTGAACGGAGCAGCAGTTAGTTGGAGGAGCTCCAAACAACCTGTGGTGGCTGGATCAACGACGGAGGCGGAATATGTTGTTGCTTCAGAAGCAGCGCAGGAAGCGGTTTGGATGAAGGAGTTCATAACGGAACTAGGTGTGGTTCCTAGTGCGTTGGACCCAATGGTGATCTATTGTGAAAATAATGGAGCCATAGCCAACGCCAAGGAACCAAGGTCTCACAAGAATTCCAAGCATATTAAGCGCCGGTTTCACTCCATCCGCGAGCATGTCAAGGATGGAGATATAAAGATTTGTAAAGTGCACACGGACCTGAATGTAGCAGATCCGTTGACTAAATTACTTCCTAGGGCAAAACATGATCAACACCAGAACTCCATGGGTGTTAGATTTATCACTATATAAACTAGATTATTGTCTCTGGTGCAAGTGGGAGACTGAAGGAAATATGCCCTAAGAGGCAATAATAAGTTGTTATTATGTATTCCTTGTATATGATAGATGTTTATTTTGCATGCTATAATTGTATTGATAGGAAACATCAATACATGTGTGTTTAATAAACAAAAAGGGTTCCTAGTTATGCCTCTCTTATAGACTAGCTTGTTGATTAACAAGATGATCAAGGTTTCCTGATCATGGACATTGGATGTTGTTAATAACAAGGTCACAGCATTTGTGAAATGATGTGATGAACATTCATCCGAAGTATAGCATTATGATCAAGTCATTATGTTTATATTGCTATAACATCATACGAAGTAATCTTTATCCTTAGACCATGAGATCATGTTAATTGCTAACACCGGAAGAGTATCTTGATAACATCAAACGTCACACTGTAACAGGGTGACTATAAAGATGGGTTCAGTACTACGAAGGTGTTATGTTGAGGCTCATGGATCAAGAGTGGAATTTGTCAATCCAGATGACAGATAGATATATTCTAGGCACTCTCGGTGATATCACATTAGGATAGCTTGCAAGCAAGTGATGTGATCACTAGAATGTTATATCACGGGAACGAGAAAAGAGTGCATGTCGGTAACGAGATCAAACTAGGTATGGAGATACCGATGATCGAATCTCGGACATGTAATATATCGAGAGACAAAGGGATTTAGTTACAAGCGTTAAAGGTTCTCACGATCACAGGAGTCATCGTTGAATGTGTAGGAGTCAGTACGGATCTCCAGGTCCCGCTGCTGATTATTGATCGGAGAAGGGTCTCGATCATGTCTGCATTATTCGCGAACCGTAGGGTGGCACACTTAAGAGTTACCGGACACCATTTTGGAGCACATATGTTTCAGACGAAAGAATTGCAAAGCGCAGGAATTGTTTCAATAGAAACCGGAAATTGTTTCGGGTGAAATTGCAGAAGGTGGTTCTGCATGTGATATTGAAATATTGCAAGGGGCTATATGTGAATGTTTGTTAATTAAAGTAATTAACAAAATTCTGAATAAATTTAATAAAAGAGTTTTATTAAATGAGAGAGCATTAAATTTGGAGAAATTTAATGCATTTAAAGTGGAGACTTTAAAAGGGAATGTGAAGAGGCATTTTAATGTGGAGGGGTTACCACCACATGAATGGGGGAGGTGAGGGGTCACCCCCCCATGCGCCGGCCATGGAGAGAGGGGGCACCCCCCTCCTCCTATAAAAGGCCACCCATTCCCTCATTCATCCACACACCTCCTTGTGAAGGATCTCTCTCCCCCTCTAGAATTATTCCCCCATGGTCTCGGATTAGCGAGATACATGTTCCCGGTGGCATTTCGTCTAGAAGGAGTTGCTGCTTCCGCTGGATCGCTGGAGCGAGGAGGTGGAGGTTGTCCGGTGGCTTGAACGTGTGTGCGAGGACGGATGCGCTGCTGATTTGCGGTGCTCGGACTTCCACACGATCTTGAGATTGGCAAGCGTACGACTATATCAACCACGAGTTCCTACTCGTTAACAAAACTCGTTGTCTTCGAGGGTAAGTTTTCCATGGATGTATGTCCACCCGTTGCTCTGTATCTAGTAGATAGATCTTGGCGTATAGTTCTCATCGTAGGAAATTTTTTGTTTTCTATGCTGCGGACCCAACAACCTATACCAATGTTTCCTATTGATATAGTTATATCATAAATAAAACTATTACGAACTAATGGAGATATGATAATAAAATCCATTTATTATTTTTCTTTAGGGCATATCTTCTTCAGGCGCTTTCTCTACCTAGAGATTGATGCTCAAGAGTTCCATGCCCAATTTCTATAATGTCTACATTTTCCTCACGTTGAACAGTGAGATCCTTTAACGGCTAAAGATCACAACCAAGGCTGTGACGAACCGCTCCAAACAAGAACAATTCATGTATACAAGGTTTCATGTGAGAAACCGCGAGTTGAGACTGTGGACAGATTAGGGGACAATGCGATTTTCATAGGGACCAATTAATCATCCTTCCTGCCCGTGAAGGATTATCCACAGTTGATACCAAATCACATATACTTCAATGATGGTGATGAGTACTGGCTTATAAAAACGACGGTCGCCGATATGTTGGAGTGTATGATTTTGAAGATGGCGGCGTGAATGATCTAGGGTCGCATCATCCTTGCTTAATTGGCCACCTCCAGTTTGGATTACTCCAAGTTTTTAAAAAACTACGAACCAACCAACGGAACTCATGGTTGTCCAATCACCATAGCTGACAGTTTATGGGGATATGCACATTGGCCAACGAATGGAACACGCTGTGGCATCCTCATTCTCTAGGACGAGGACATTCTTCGTGCGTCAGATATCTTCACTGGCACATAATGTATCTCCTTGACTATCACCCACATCAGTGAAAAAACATCATTTAGGCTCACTTCCATCTACGGGACAACCAAAAGTAACTACAAGGAGGCGTTCTTCCAGAAACTATTGGAACAAAAACTGATGATAGGCTTCTGTTGGGTTGCAAATGGAGTCTTCAACCAAATGTATAGGGCAAGAGACAAAACAAATGTCCCTCCAACTATTGACGTATCAATCGTTTTAGGGAGATCCTTCACCAGTGCGAGATCCATGAAATACATCTCCAAAATTGCCAATATACTTGGAGCAATGAAAGGGAAAACCCGACCATGAGAAAACTTGACTATGTGTTTCGTAATAACGAATGGACGCCCACTTCGCCAACCACATTCTTCATGCTCTTTCATTGTCTCTCTCGTACCATTGCCCTGTTTTCCTAGCCGGAGTGATTGGACCACGAAGGCCTAGAGCTTTTAAGTTCGAGAATTATTAGATAAAGATGTCAGGCTTCCATGAGGCGGTGAATTAAGCTTTGGTCCGAGCATGTACCACACAATGAGACGCCCTCCGAGTAGGGTGACGACGATGGTCACTTCAGAGGGATGGGTTGAGAAGGAGAGATATCAGAGAGCAGAAAAAACATTTTTTGTAGTTTTAAAAGGTGTGTCTTACATTACAGTATCGGTTATAGTCATGTACCATAGCTACTGCATCATTAGTCATCTACTTCAACGGCAATGTACTTCAACTACAGGGACAGATGAAATGTTTCATTCATTGCTAGCAAAAGACGATCAAGTCTAATTCGCTTCTAGGCAAAATCAAGAACAAAGAAATGTTCCATGGTTGTAGACATGGCAGATGAAGTCGGGGGCTCCGAAATTCCATTGGGACATGTTCTTCAGCTCAGTCTAGAGAAGGAAGTGGTCGCTAGCCTTGATATCAGATGACCTGCAACGGCGACAACTCGGTCGTAAGCAAGAGGGCTCCATGATAATTGCTTGTCCAGCGGGTATCAAACAACGATCAAGATATTAGAGAGGTATGGAGGAGGTTTCCTACCTCCAAATTGTCAGATTCCTCTCGCTGAAACATTCAGTTAGCCAATGGTGAAGATCGTCTAATGCCATTTCGCTCTCATCCAACAACTCTAATTTAAATTCCAGTTAAAAACCAAGTTTGCTAAATTTCATTGAATTGTAAGTTTGAATTCGTCTTATCACAGCTTCCCTAGGTACTCTATATAACCGGACAAAGTGGAAGGCTGGGTGTCCCTAGGTACTCTATATAACCGGACAAAGTGGAAGGCTGGGTGATGTGATATAAGAAAACCCTATTTTTTCCATGCCTTACTTTCTGTTCTTCCTTTCCAACTTGTTTTCTTTACCATAAATTACCTTATTTCCAGTTTCTCCATCAATGTCGATCATCAGCACTAGCTCGAAAGAGCGCCTTGACCGTGAGGCAGCTTTGGCACAAGAAGTGCAAGTACAAGCACGCGCTTAGGAAGAGATCAATAGACGCCTACCGAGAGGTGCTAAAAATTAGACCTAGAAAATAGAAGGACAAAATTATAAAAAAAGACTGGAAAATTAAACCTAGAAAATAGAAGGACAGGTAAAGAGACATATACCAAAATAAAAAAGAAATGTACAGGGCCTGAACCAACGCCGTTCTACAACCATGGGCGGAAGTGCTGCTAGGGTCAATGAAGAGCCCAGGCGCGTACTAGGACCGTCCACAGAAGTGCTGCCGGCACAAGCGTGCTACGTCCGTTTAATGGGGTAGAGTCTAGCCCACCGCCGCGGTCGGCCTGCTAAACCCAGCCCATAGTCCCTTTCAATCTAGAGTTACAGAACCACGCCACCGGTCCCAGCTGGAAGGAGTGGCAGCCTCGAAGTATACATACTGGTCAAACACGTACCTAGCGGCGCTGTAGAGGTGATTGGGAGTCTGGCCGGGCGGCAAACATGTGGCGTCTGCCGTGTTCCCTTCCGCCGAACTGCGCGTGGCAGTGCCACGGATAGCGTGTCGTTTGCGCTTGTCGGCAATTACTCCCTTTGTTCTGGTTTACTCTGCGTGTAAGCTTTTTTCAGTTTTTTCACAATACTCTGCGCGTTGCGTTTTAGAAGCGACGGTTTCCGAAAGAACCCCGGGCATGCAGAGGGACGTGGGCGTCATGGAGCCAGGAGAATGAAACGTCTGAGACAAGAGCCAATCAGGCATGCACTGTCATAAATGCAGAGCCGCTGATCCATCCGAAAGGAAAGGGCAAAACAGTCCGCATAAAATGGAAAACATCGCTCCACCACTCTCCTTGGTACGCGGGTCTGAGCCTATGCGCAGACTAAAGTGAAACAGAGGGAGTACTTCCTATAGCTGCCGCTAGGCTACCCGTCTTCTCAGCCTAGTCACGGTGACAGTAATTTGGATAGTACAACCTCTGTTTAAGATTATATGTTAGGAGAGTTTTTTTATATTGTTTGAGATTATAAGGATTATTTTATTTATTAGTCTCTTTTATTAGTCTCTTTTGTTCAATGCATTGTTATCCTTTTTCTCTCATTTCTCTCGTGCATGTAAGACTATTGATGCATGCAAAGAATAATGAAAGAGAGTTATGACGTGTTTTTGTATTAGCAACTTCGCCCTTAGGACTAATAATCCCGAACAGAGGTAGTAATACATGTATTACCAACTAAGCATTTAGATGACATGGCATACAATTAAATGATGAGAGAGAGACTTGTAGTAACTAGATATGTTATCGTAACATCACCCTTTCAAGAAAAAATGACTTTGCATGATGTCACACCTATATTATTTTCTACTATAGAGGTAGTAACTTAGATTAGTAACATATGCATGTTACTACTCTAAGTTACTTCCCATTATGACCAGCCTCAGGACCTCTGAGCGCGCACACTCTCGTCCGCCGCTGGATCTTGACCGCACAGTGCGGCGCTGGCGTGGCACTTCTTTCCGGCCATTGGATGCCACACTTTGTTTTCTTAATCCAGACTGTCGAGGCATGCCAATGAGGGTTGGGTCCAATTGTGTGTGGGGTCATCAAAACTAGGCACGGTGCATTCTTATTTGGTACGTGCACGGTGTGCTTGCCGATGGCGTCAAGTGGGAAAAATATATTCTCTTCCCTCACGGGTCTCCTGCTTCCTCTCCCGCACGCCTCCGCAGCTGCCCCTCCTGGCCACCCAAGCTCCGTTATCTCCAACTCCATCTCCATCCCACTTCCTCACACGGGGCTACGGAGCGAGGCTACAACTGCTGCGACCGTGGAGATCGATGGAGAGCAAGGGTGAGGATGTCGATGGCGGTGGCCCGCAAGCTTGAGCTTCCGCTTCTTCTTCTTCTTCTTCTTCTTATTCGTGCCATTACTTTTTTTCCTATACGTGTTGTAGATCCTAGGTTCCTAATTTGTGGTTATGTTGAAGCATCATGTGAGGGAATCTACCTAGCGGCAGCCTCGTGCCCCCTTCACCGGCTCACTGATCCTCGCCTCCCATGTCTTCCTTCCCTCTCTCGGCGAGCTCTTCTTCCCTCTTCACAAACATGATTATTTCAGTTTGGTTCTTTCTTATATGCACC